>JAODAL010007056.1:0-128355 GCA_025379985.1 Phyllomedusa bahiana
TTTTTTGCATGGCAGTTTTTAATAAGGCAGTCAAGCTGTGCTCTGTTCAGACTAATAATTACATTTTCCTAAGATGTTTTTCCTGCCTACAATTCATCTCTGCCTATTTTGATGGTGTTACTTGTTATCCTTTGCTGTTGCAGTTACTTGGGGACCAACCCCTTACTATTTGTATCTTGCTTACTGAAAAATTTAAAGGGGTTCTGGTTTAACGGATTTTTAAATAGAGAAGAAATGTATTCGAAAAGGGGTCAGGTGAGTAAAAAAAAAAAGTTGTACTTTCCCTACGGTTTTCCCAACCTGATTTCCAGGCCCCCCAGTGTTCCGTTCCCTTTTTCTTTCGGGTTTTCTTTTTCCCCGACACACGGGAGAGACCCTCTTTGCAGTCGGGGCAGGAGAGAAAACACGATAGTCTGGAGCGCAGTTAGGTAAGTAGAAATTTTTTTTTTTTTTTCCCACCCAGCCCCCATTAAAGATTTTTTTTTTTTTTCCCGGACAACCCTTTTAAAGTACAATGTAAACGAAGACCCAAAAATACATTTTAAATGAAACACCTTGCATACAGAAATCCCCAGAATTTTCTGCCGTATTTAACATCAGTTTTTTCTCTCCCTAAATGGATTTAAAAAATGAACTTCTTGAATTCTTTTTTTTTTATCCCTAACCGATCTAAAAATGTATTTTATTTAGGGTTCAAAGTCCCATAATCACTCCAAATGGTCCCTACGTATTGGGGAAATTTGGGCTCAGGATGTCCTTATTCCCTTTAAATAACTTTTTTTAGTTCCCTGAAAACATCTCCAAATGTGGGGAAAAAAAACCCCATTTCCTCCCCTGTACGTCCTGTAATCTTACAAATGTTTTTCCCCTTTGCTTATTTTCCCTCTGTAGTTTTCCCTAATGACCGCGGCTATCTTTTGTCCCCTGCTAATTATGAATTATTTTCCCCAGAGAAACTCAAAGCTTTGGGCCCTAATGCAAAAAGGAAATGGGGCCCCCAGTACAATGTGTATTGACAACACCAGTCTTGCCAAATCTGGCAAAGGGCTTTGAGTCCTCAGGTACAACCCCTGTGCAATTTTACTTCTGAAAAACCTATAGTTAGCCCCTCCCTGTCCAATTACTCAGTTGTTGCCCATTCAAAAAATTTAAATGCTTAATTTACCAACAAAGTCTCAAAATCTGAAACCCCCCTGGGTCTGTCCCCCCCTTGTTTCCCCTATCAGTATCAAGTTTTCTATGTATTTTCGAAATGGTACCCCAAAAAAAGATTTTTTATGAAAATTAAATTTTTCAGGAACCACATTTAAAGAGTGCCCCCAAAAAATCATTTTAGAAGGCGTACACATTCTCTCCATCCTTCTTTTTTCAACGTCTTTTCATTTTTTCCAAGTCCTTATTCCCTCATTTAATACACGGGAGTGGATAAGGGAAAGCTAGATTTTATGTGCAAACCCCTTTTGTAAAAAAAGATGGTTGGACCATTGTACAAATATTTTTTTGACCCCTTTTTTCCTTTGGAGGAAGGGAATCAATCCCTTGTTGACTTGTTGGTCCGTCCCCCGGTATGGTTTTTTTTCAGCGGATTTTGGGCTTTTGGGGGATTGGGGAAACCCCCCCGAAAAAAACTAGAAAACCCTCACATATACTTTAAAAGAAAAAACCCTTGTATCTAACGGAACGGTTTTGAGGCTAGTTTCCCAAAAAATTTGGGCATCCACAATTTCCTGCCCAGTTTTTGTGAAAAAGGTGTGCACATTACAGGTTATGGGGAAGGGCAAAAAAACAAACCCAAACAGAACGCCCCCCAAAACCACTGAAAACAATAAAAAAAAACGAATTTTTTTAGCCGTGTGGACATCCCTTAATTTGTTTTAAAGATTATGGCGGAATAACCCGTCCACTTTTTAACATATTTTTTTAATGTAGCCCTGGTATTCAAAATGAAGTTATTCGTGGGGGGTAATTAAAGGGGAGAAATGCTTATAATTTTTAATATTTCCTTAAGGGGTGGTTCATTGAGAGAGGACATATTTTTTTAAACCTGAAACCCTTTCTTTTTGGGGGTCAAGAAAAAGGGACAAAATGAAAGAAAACAGGGGCATAAAATTTATTCTTTGGTTCTGGGGACTACGGGCCCCTGATCAGAACATGGTCTTTCAAAAACTGTAGAAACAAAAAGGGAGCATAATAATGTAAAGGATGAAAAAAATTTTAATGTTCTTTTGAAGAGTAAATTAGAAAATGGAAAGGCCCTTTGGGAAAAAGATAAAAATGCCCAAAAAGTTTTTGAAAATCCAGATAACTCTTTTAAGATCCTTTTTTTAAACAATTAGAGAAGCCATTTTTTTTGGGGAAACCCTATTGGCATTTTTAATAGAAAAATTAGAAGGAATTTTTGATTTTAAAGGCCTAAAAAAATTTGGGGTTTCCAAAAGGGTAAAATGGATTATTCCTGTGTAAAACCCCATACAATTGGGAACAAAAATTGAAAAAATTTTCTTGCCCCCCTAAAGAGTAAAAATGTTTTAAAAGTTTGTTTCCCAGGCTATCTCAACCCATACACCCTTTAAAAATGTGGGCTACCATTTTTTGTGACAACCCATCTTGGCTATTTCTTTCCCTCATTTTTGATTGAAATTTTTAAGCATCTGCTTAGTTATGCAAAATTCTTGCAAAATTAACTGCATAGTTACCATTTTATTTTCCAAAAAAACTAGACTTTAATTTATTTTTTTGAAAAAAATTTTTTTTTAAAATCCACCTTTGGTTTCCCAACCCTCCCTTAACCTTCCCTTGGGGGCTCGGGACAATTAAAGGGCCTATCCAACCAAAATCTGACCCCAGGTCTTTATCCATTTATTTCCAATTTTGGGTGCTATTGGTCGACTATTTAAAAGAAACGAACCCGCTTTTCAAAAAAACTCTACCCAAAATTTTTGATTGGGTTGGGTTGGGGAGGATGTGGGGGCTAACCCCGCATTGTCTTTTGGAAAAATTTCTTCCCAAAATTTGACATTGTTTTGGTTTTTGTTTCTGAAAACACGTGTGTTTTTTTTCCCATCCCCTTTGAACTAAGTTTTACAAGTAAAAAAACTTGTAAAATACTGACAGTGTTTAAGGAAATTGAAAACCCACCATCATTTGCAAGTACCCAAACCCCCTTTTGGGGTTGTGAAAAAAGGGCTTTTTAAAGGGTTTTCCCTCCACCAATTTGACATTTCCTTAAATTTTTCCTTGTTTTTTCCCCAAATTTGCCCCCCATCAACCCCTCTATTGACTTTCATCTCTTTTCTTAAAATTTAAACTTTCCAAATTTTAAACTTTTCATTTTTCATCCCTTTGTAAACTTGGCATTTCTTATGAAAGATTGAATTCAAGGTTTCTTCACCTTTTTTCGGGCCACCTTTCCCCAGACTTGGGGAAAAGCATGTCACGTGGGTTGATAATCCCTGTAAATTTACTATTAAAAAAGCATACACCACCTCTACGCTATTTTTTCCCTCGCACAAAGGCCTTGTGATGGGGACAACTTGTTTTTTTGCCGGGGCTTTCCCCCTTTTCCTTGGTTTTGAAAGGAAATGGAGGGAAACTTTTTTTAAATATTTTTAAATAGCTGTCAATTTTTTTGGCCCAGGTGACCACTATTGATAAACCGAATAACACGTTTCTCTTTTTTTGGGAAATTTTTTCTTCATGGCGGTCCTTGTTTTGGGAAAATCAACCTAAAAAACAATTGGGGCTTCTAAAATATAACATCCCAAAAAACCCAAACAAGTCCACTTATCAAATTAGCTTGGAGACAGAACTTAAAAGCTCTTTTACAGTTGATGATTGGGAGAAATCATGTTTTTTAAACACATGGGGCTTCTTTTATTTTGGAATCAAAAAACCCAAATTTCAAAATCTTGTTTTGATGTTATAGGGTAAACCATCCTAAAAAAACTATACCCTAGTCCCATCATGTTCCCGGGGAGTTGGGGAGACACAGGGATCAAAAAAACCAAATATCGGGTGGGGGCGTGGGGAGATCCATTTCGGCCCGGAGTGGGGGTTTAACATCTTTAAAATTTAATCGGGGTTTTTAACCTTACAAAATTATCCCCGTGCCCCTTCTGTTTATTTTCCCCCACAATGCATTTTTGCTTAAAGGGGACCCTAAAATCTTTTTTTTAGTAGCACAAAGTTCCTGGTTTCCCAAGACTTTGGGGGACCCATTTTTAAAACCCCCAATCCAACCGGGTTGGGGGAAAGTTTTTTCCATCTACAAAAAATTTGGGGAACTGAGTAATAATATCATCGTTACAAGCATATAGGAATGGAGGGTTTGGGTTTCCCCTTTCCCATTTCCCCCTGAATACTTAAACCCTATGAAAAAATTCTTTGCTTTTCCTTTGGGACCCTCTTTTCTATTAAATAAAACTAAAGTTGGGTTTGGGAAACCCCTTTTGGGGTTGTGCTTTACTGGAGCCCTTAGTTTTATTCTTCTTTTTTTAAACCCCTCTAAATCCGAAAAAAAATGTTTTGATCGATTAATCTTTTTTAATGTTTTGTAAAAACTACATAATATTGGAAATTTTTGGTTTTAATAGCTTTTTGGTTTTGATTACAAATTTAGGGAGTTTGTTTATTTAATGGGGTTTTTAAATATCCACCATTTAAAAAACGTTAATAGAAATTTCTATGTTTTTTTTCAACAAAAAAAGGGGACTTACAAAAAAGGGCAAGGGCCATTATTTTTTTTTTTTTTGAATGTTGATTGTTTTTAAATTAAAAAAATTAAATTTCTTTAAATATGAAAAAAAACTTTGAGTATTAGGGAATGTGGAAAGGTTGTAATTTGTAGCCCCAAAGAAGAAAAGGGGTTTGTTCCCCAGGGAGAAAAACCCAGTAACAATGCAGAAAAAGATAAAAATTTCCCCATAACAAGCATATGCTATGAAAATTTGTTCCCCCCCAAACTGCACCCCTTTTTTTTTTTGCAATAAATTATTTCTATGGTTTAAAAACCCGGCGGGGACCCATTGTTCCGTTTTTTTGAAGAAACCCCTATGCATTGGGGTTTCCCTTTTGCGGGGGCCCCGGATTATTGAAGGCAAAAAGCTGTTCATGAAGGAGGGGGGGTGAACCCTTTTAACCCTTTTGGGGTCCCAGAGACTGTAAATTTTTTGGGGCAAAAATTTAATCTTTTTCTCTTGTGTTATTACTATAGGCTAAATATTTTGCAAGTAAAAATTAATGTTAAAGAAAACCCAAGATGACTGTCTTTAAAGTGAGGGAAGTCCCCATTTTCCCAAAAGTGTAGTGGTTTATGAGACGGGGAAACCCAAAAGTAAAAACATTTTTTCCCCCTTTTGTTGGCACTGTAAGTTTTATTATCCCTGTGGTTTTTAAAAAGGTGGTGTTTTTTTTGTCTTGGTGAGTCATTAACTTGTTGTGAAGTGCTCCTGAAAGACACAGTTGTATCAGCCCTATTTACCTTGGGTTCTACATTGATTCCAGACACAAATTCTAATGTTGCCATTAAACCTTTGTTTCACATAAAAACTCTAGATGTTCCGTTTGTAGATGGACACTTTTTTTTTTTTTTTTGATTTTTTATATATTTTTACTTTGTTTTTGCCTGGGGTTCAAGGAAAAATTAGAATGAAAACTAATAAAATTAAAAATAATTTGACACTGGTGTTTTCGATAAAATATTTTTTGCCCAGAATTATGAGAAAAGTCTCAGTGGGAAAACTTTCAAAAAATTTTTTCCCTCTATCTTTAAAATTGGGGCCGGCTGGTTAAATTTTCAAAAATCTTTCTATTCTCATCATTCCATGTATCATTCTAAACTTTATAAGGTTTGTAAGTAAAAAAGCTTTCCCTTATATTTGAGTGCCCCTGAGATTTATAATGAAAAATTCCTTTTTTTTTTGGGCTTGGTGCGGCTTTTCTATAAATACTTCCAAAAGGTTTACCAAAAACCAGCTGGGAAAAAAAAACTGTCCATATTCTGAATAAAAACCCTTTTTATAAGTTCAATCCCTTAAAGGGGATTTATCGCTTCCCCCAGTTGGTGATTCAACTGCCCCACCCTTCTAATTCTGGAATCAGGAGCGTTTCTTCCCCCCCCAGTTTGGGTAAATACCCCCCCCTTAAACTGTCCCACCCTGGCCCCCTAAAGACTCCCCCCCCCCCTCCCCGATCCACATGCCCTGTTTTTCCCCTCCTGCAGTCTTTTTTTGGGGAAAAGAGCTGTATCCCTCCCCACAGGCTGTTTCAATCTGATGAGAAACCTGAAAACTCTTCCCTCTCCCCCAGCTGGAAAAGAAAATGAAAGCAAGTTCCCGTTCTTGCAGGGGTTAGGCACCCCCCCCCCCAAAACCCCTTTTTGTTTTCTCATTGTAAAAAACTGTTCCCGTCTTTCGCGGGTTTGGGGGAGAGAAAAAAAGGTTTAGGCCCCCAAAACCAGCCCGGAAAGGGGTCGACACAAATGTGTTTTTTTCCCTTAAATTGTGAAGCCCCTTCGGAAATTTTTGTTTTTTCTCCCTGTTAAAGTAAAAATGTGACGGCCCCTTAATTGAGTGGGGGACACAGCCCGTAAAATTCAAAGCGGGGGGGCCCTAAAACCAAAATGTAAATGAGCTCTAGCTAGGAAATGCAAGGAGGAGGGTTTGGCCCGATTCGCCGATGGATATCGTGTAAAAAAAACAAAAAAAGGAATCTGTTAATAAAATAGCTTTGAAAAAGAACCCAATTTGAAAGTTTTTTTTCACTTTCCCCTTATTTTTAAGCCCTTTTTTAATGAAATGAAAAAACCCCTTTAACAAGTTGGGAAATTTTTTTGGTAATGTAAGGCTGCCTTTTACATATTTTGAAAACTGACAGTACTTTTAAAACCTTTTTTTCCCCTTTATGGATGAAAAAAGCTTAAATAGGTATTTTCCCAATTTCATGAATTAAAAGTAAACATGTAGGCCCAAAAATAAAGAAAAAAACCAAATACATTGCTTTTTTGAAATTTTTCTTCCTTTCAAAGTTAGGCAGTTATTATTTCCTTTTTTACTACAGGGAAAGGTTTTCCCAGGCAGCCCACCCCCCTCCCCTTTGGTGGCAAAGTGGTCCCGGGTGGGGGGATTCACTCCCTGCTCTGTCTAATCAGCAGCATAGGAGTTCGTTTATCCTCAAATTTTCAAAAACCAACCCTTTTGACCCCTTTGGGGCCTCGTACCCCCGCTGTTTAAAACCCCTTCCCTCATCCCTTATTGTGAAAAAAACACAGCTGAATTGCAAGCTGAAATGTGGATTGCTGTAGAGCCACCCCCAGGCCGGGAAAAAGAAGTCCCTAGCCCGGGAAATGGCTGTGAAGGCTCTGTAAAAAGTTGTGGGAAAAAAACTTTTAAATTGATCTTTTGTCAAAACAAAAAACATTTAAAAAAGTTGAGATAAATTTTTTGCCTTTTAAAAAATTTTTTATATTAATTTTCCAAAATTTTAAACCCTTTCTACATTTGTATGTAAAGCAAAACTTTCCCAAATTTTGGGAGGGAATAAGGGGCCATACAAAACTTGTGACACTGCTAAAATGAGGAGGGGGGGATTATTTAGATAGTTTAAAGGGGTTTTATGTGACAGGAAAAAAAGTTTTTACTATGAGCTGTGGCTATAGACAGTTTTTTGACAAACATGAAGGGCATTTTAAGAAAGATGTAGAAAAAGGGTTAAAAGGGGGTTTTTTTACCCAAAACTTAAAAGGCATATATAAAAACCCTTTTTTTTAGAAAGCTTCCCCATTGATGGCATAAAACAACGATATCCCATCAATGTTTGCTTCTTAAAGGCTTTTGTTGTGATCCCAAGAACGATAACATTGGGGCAGTAAGTATGACTGGCCCCAAAAGAAATTGCAAACATCCCTAATAAATAGGGTGAATACAAGACTTTTGGTGAAAAGTTAACAAAACCCTGATACTGGAATTTTTCTCATTTTTAAAATTTTTATGTTTGGGCCAGAAATGGGGTTTTTTTATTTGAAAGCTTTTATTTCTGTTTTAAAAAAAGAATGTCACAAAATTGATGCCCCCCTTTCTGAGGCTAGAACAAGGTAATTTAAGAAATCTGGGTTTCCCCGCGCGTGTCCCTTATTTTTTTTTTTTTTTAAAGGTGGGTGTGTTTTAGAGCATTTAGTGAAATTGCAGTTTTTTAGCCCAAAAAAATCATTCAAAAAGTCAGTTTTTTTTTTAAAAAGCCCCCCCGAACTAAACCCCCCCACCTCAAATGAAAACCCATTTCTTTTAATATCCCCCCAAAAAACGCGCAAATCCAGGGTTGAAAAAAAATGAAATTTATTCCAAAATTCCCCCTGGCGACGTTTTGGCTATAAAAAAGCCCTTTTACAAGCAATCCATAAAGGGGAAAATTTATTTATATTTAAAGGGGGGGATACATGAATTTTTCAAAAAGTGCATAACATGTTGGAATAAAGTTAAATAATTTTTTTTTTTTAATCCCCGGAGGTTTTTTGACGATTTTTTTTGGATATTTTTTAAGGGGGTGTTGATTTGGGGCATATAGTGCTGGCACCAATCCCTTTTTTGGGGTTTTTTTTTTGAGTGCTGCCCCTTTCTATATATTTTTTTTCTTTGAATTTGGGATAAACATTGAAAAAACAGTCAGTGGGGCCCAGCTAAACCCCCGTGTGGGTTTGGGGGGAATCCCGCCATGAATTCGATTTTTAGCCTTAAATGCCTTTAAAACTGGCATCTTTTCAGAATAAGGGGGGACCGTTGCTGGGAAAAAGCAGGTTTTGTCACTACTTGTTTGCCCTCAGCAAGCAAAAGGATAACCTAAAATGAAAGGGTTTCTTTAAGTTAACTGTTTAAAAGGGGTTTTTAAAAAACAATTTTTTTAAACCCCCCCATTTTTGCAATTTTGTGTTTCCAACACTTTTTTGGGGCACATGGGAAACTATTTTTAAGTATAACAGGAACATTTATAGTTTCTGGAAAACAACTAGCAGGCGGGGGCCAGCAAGGGGGAGGGGAAAAATCAAATGTGGGGGGAACCCCTTCCAAAAAGCAGTACACATGATGCGTTTACTCTAAAAAGTTTTAAGGGGTTGGGCTCCCCTATGGTGTTTTTACAAAGTACAGGGAGTTCAGGGTCACCACCTCCGTTTCAAGTTTGGGGTTTTTCGCAGTTTGGATACACTTATTGTTCCTAGGTGAGCCCGTTTAAAGGGGTACTGCGAAGGAAATTTTAAGCAAGGGTGTACAAAAACCTGCAAGTCTAAAGGTTTTTAAAATTTGTTTATAAGAAACATAAACAAGCCCCGCCCGGGGATAAACAAATAGGGAGGAAGGCCCTCACTATCCCCGGGCCCCTTTCTGTTTAACCTGTTTTTCAGCCCAAAAGACATGGTCGGGAAAACCCAGGGAAGTTGTGTAAAAAACAGGAGTAAGATCTGCTTACCTCATAAGAAGCACAAACAGAACGGACTGTTTTGGTTGGGTTTCTTTTTCTTTTCTTTTCCCACAAAGTTATCAATGAAAAGGGTTTTTTCCCTTACAATTTTTTCTAAAATTTTTTAAACCCCCCTTTAAAGCCCGAAAAACGGGAAAATACATATTTAAATTTAAATAATTTAACTCTCCTTCTCTTGATTACCAAATTACCAATTTAGAAACAACTAGTATTTTAGCTTAACTTTCTCTTAAAATGTTTTGAAAATTACAGTGTGTGTCGAAAATGGGCCCCAAAAATTTTAAAAGCGCCTGAGGGAAACCCTGGATTTTTTTATTTAAATTTTTACTAACAATCACCATCTCTGACAATGTGTGGGAAGCCTTGCAGGTCGGCGGCTGCTTGCACTTCAAAACAATAGAGGTGAATTTTCTTTCTTCTTATTTCATTATATGCTAACGTGACACTGGTTATTTACACAGGGTGAAGTATAATGGAAATGTACAAGAGGGTTGCATAGGATGAGGGGAAATGTATAAGAATGATCTTCCCCCCCCCCCCCCCCCCTCTTAAATTTTTCCCCCTTGCTTCTCTTGTCCCTTTCCAAAAAAATGCAAAATTTTTTTCCCAAACTGTTTGAAATTTTTTACCCCAGGGGAAAAAGATATGGCTAGCAACAGAAACATACAAAGAAACTCATTTTTGACGAAGAGTTGGGGACAGTTTTTTAGGGATGTCCCGAATTGGGAGAGAAAGGGAAGCGGGAGGGGAAGGGGGGGCGTTATGGAGGAGGGGTGTTTTTATCTGTAATTTGACATCGAGAAAAAAGACATAAACCTTTTCCGCCAGCCTGATCACTTTCATAGCTACCAAACAATTTTTTTTGTAAGTATATAATGCGCTATAGGGCATAGACTAAAAATTTTTGGGCAGATAAAAAAAGTCAACCCCAAAAATGGGGAAATGTGCCCTACTGTTTAAAATCAATTTATTGATTGAAAAACCAAAATGCGAAAACAATGTTTCTTCAAAAATTTAGGGCTTGGTGTATTAGCATTGTAAAATCTAGTATTCTGTGGCTTCAAAGGAGCAACATTTAGAGATTAGTTAAAATACTTAAAAAAATTTATTCCTTTTACATATTTCCCTAAATAATTTTTGAGTTTAAAAAGCCCAAAAGATGTTTAAATAACTGTAGATTTAAAGACTTTAAAATTAAAAAGAAAAGAGTGAAAAAAACAGGGTGTCGGTTTTAAAGATTTTGGTCTCGTATCTTCACTCAAAGTTGTAAGGGCTCTTAATGCAGTGTCCCCTGTCAAAATTTTTCCGAAGGGAGTGGTGAGAGGGAAAATTTCAGTTTTCAGAAAAGGAATTAGCCCCAAAGGGGAAAAAAAGCCCCCCCGCCAATTCAGAAAAAAAAGGGCCTTTAAGTTGACAAACTCTTGAGGGTAAAATATACATTTTTGGTAAAAAACCCTTTTTAAATTTTTAGTTGAACAAATAATATAAGGGAAAACTGCCTTTAAGGGCAGGCCCTGCCCCTTTGGGCATTTGGAAATTTTTTTTTAAGAGGTTTCTTTATACCAATGATTATGAAGTAAAAGGACTAAATAGAGATAAGTTACTTAATAATAAGTTATTTGAAATGGTATAAAACATACCCATTAATCAATTCCCTTTCAATGTGCAATACAAACTTGTTTTTTTACACTAAAAATAAAAAAATAACCTGTACTGACCTCTATGGCAGCCACCATTCCGTGCATTGTCGTCACATACATCGCCAACATCACCTTGCAGCTGGAGCTCCAATGTTCCCCGCTGGTCCCCAAGCATTGTTATCACATATATCGCCAACATGACCATGCAGCTGGAGCTCCAATGTTACCCGTTGGTTCCCGAGCATTGTCGTCACATAAATCGCCAAAATGACCATGCAACTGGAGCTCCGATGTTCCCTGCTGGTCCCCAAGTGTTGTCATCACATGCATTGCTAACATGACCATGCAGCTGGAGCTCCGATGTTCCCCGCTGGTTCCCGAGCATTGTCGTCACATACATCGCTAACATGACCATGCAGCTGGAGCTCCAATCTTCCCCGCTGGTCCTCGAGGATTGTCGTCACATACATCGCCAACATGACCAAGCAGCTGGAGCTCCGATGTTCCTCGCTGGTCCCTGAGCATTGTCATCACATACATCACCAACATGACCATGCAGCTGGAGCTCCGATGTTCCTCGCTGGTCCCCGAGCATTGTCATCACATACATCACCAACATGACCATGCAGCTGGAGCTCCGATGTTCCCCGCTGGTCCCCAGGCATTGTCATCACATACATCGCTAACATGACCATGCAGCTGGAGCTCCGATGTTCCCCGCTGGTTCCCGAGCATTGTCGTCACATACATCGCCAACATGACCATGCAGCTGGAGCGCCGATGTTCCCAACTGGTTCCCGAGCATTGTCGTCACATACATCACTAACATGACCATACAGCTGGAGCTCCAATGTTCCCCGGTGGTCCCCGAGCATTGTCGTCACATACATAGCCAACATGACCATGCAGCTGGAGCTGCTATGTTCCATGCTGGTCCCCAAGCAGTGTCCTCAAATACATCACCAACATGACCATGCAGCTGGAGCTCCGATGTTCCCCGCTGGTCCCCAGGCATTGTCATCACATGCATCACTAACATGACCATGCAGCTGGAGCACCGATGTTCCCCGCTGGTCCCCGAGCATTGTCGTCACACACATCGCTAACAGGACCATACAGCTGGAGCTCCAATGCTCCCCGCTGGTCCCTGAGGATTGTCGTCACTTACATCGCCAACATGACCATGCAGCTGGAGCTCTGATGTTCCCTGCTGGTCCCCAAGCATTGTCGTCACATACATCTCCAACATGACCATGCAGCTGGAGCTCCAATGTTCCCCGCTGGTCCCTGAGCATTGTCGTCACTTACATCGCCAACATGACCATGCAGCTGGAGCTTTTATGTTCCCCGGTGGTCCCCAAGCATTGTCGTCAAATACATCACCAACATGACCATGCAGCTGGAGCACCTATGTTCTCTGCTGGTCCGCAAGCAGTGGCATCACATGCATCGCTCAGCTGAGCATGCAGCCATGTACTGGGCTGACTGTTCTCTGCCAACAAGTACATACAACATTTGATCACTGAAGCTATTGATTGACTGCCCGTCCATGCGACAAAAGGCTGCGGTAAGCGTTTTGTCACAGAAGGAGACTGGGATTGGCAGCAGCAAGGCCGGTGAGTTAATCACCCTGCTGTGGCTAATCTCAGTCTACTCTTGTGACGAAACACTTCTGGGGTCCTCCCGACACCCTCTGGTTTCAGTTCCAGTGCCTTGGTTAACTCAGGGCCTTCACAACACCCGACAAAACCTTCAGTTTTATTCTATTACTCTATTTGTTATTCTACAATCATACTGTTATCTGTGTATTTACATACAAAGATAACAATGTCATTAAGCAGCTATGTGTTCTGCAGCCCTGACAGGACAGCACAAGGCTACTGGGCCCTCCCTGTTCAGTAACAAAAATAAGAGCAGAGCCTAATAAGTAAGCTCCAGAACAGCAGTAAGTTAGGTCACCAGCCCAGCCATTGCTGCTAGAGTGAAGAGTGTAACTTTGGAAACCATCTGTAAAGAACCAGTAAAAGAAGCAAAATCAAAACAGCCATTGATTTGGATATGTTTATTTACCTTTGCCTATGTGTTTAAAGCTAATCAATGAGATGATAATACCCCTTTAGGGCACAAAAGTGCAATAGCCCTGAATATATGATACTTGAAAGTCAATGTCATTAGCATAAGGTGCATGCTATTCAGTGGGTTCAGTCTTATAGATGCTACTTAATAAATGATGACAGAATCCATTTAATAATAAAGACATAAACCTGATTCCCTTGACTGACTTCAAGTTTTGAGATTGGCCTTGGTTGACAATTGGAAAAGGATATTTCTCCTGTACTAAAAATAACAATAATAGTTGTGATAACCATGAGAAATAGATATGCTGCACTAAGTTATATAAATTAAATTTATAATTTAACTATTTTAATTAATGAGCAAGATACCATTGTAGATATTTAACTACTGGTAAAAATTTCAGATCATTTATATTTTACTTATTCTTTAGGATTTCAGAATTTAATCAGCAACATCACTGGAGAATAATTTTCTAACCACAATAGTTCCCATGCATGTTTTATTGCAGCTACATCCTCCTATATGAAAGAACAGGGTTTTATCCTGTGATTGAGATGATGTGAAATGTAATGGTAATTAGCCAGGACTAGCAGCAGCAAGAGTATAATGAAACCCCTTATGATTGTATCTTTAATTAATTATGATGAAGTTCTGTGTGTTTTCAACTATGTTTTAACATGGAAGAAGGTCAGAGAAGCCCCAGGGGTTCTTTAGCCCTGCAACCCATATGAATCATTTCTTATCCTTCTCTGATTCTTAAAAAGATTTCTTATAATTCCTAGTAGGAGTGTTATTGTACAAATACCACAGTCTTATTGGTTCTAATGGTCATGCTCACATTCCATGTAACATCTTTTATAGAGTTTTGGATATGTGGCTAATGCAGTGATCAGTCTTAACTGGCATAGTGAAGAGTTATATTTTAAACCAGAACTTAGCTGGGAGGAATATAACCCAGATGCACCTCTCCTGGGATGCTGCTGTTTCCCAGCTTGACTCTATGCTCAGTGTAACATCAATCCCGTTGCTAATTTAAAATGATCCACCCTTCAAAAAAATAACAATTGCAATTTTGACATGCTTCTTGCAAAAGGAGCCATCTAACTCTTCCCATTCCACTCAATTTATTTCCTAAGAAATATTAGTTAAGACAAACATAGGTATGTATATGTATAATTCCATGTTATATTAAGTATTAACGTCATCTACAAATCACATTTTCCAGCCGGGCAATGTCTTCCTTTGTATGAAACGCAACAACCACACCATTTGTTACAGATAGGATTTTCATACTGCCAGGCTGATCCTCTGTGATATTGAAATGCCACCTTCTTGCCTTTGCCAGTTATTTTTATTCTACTCCATGACAGGTTTACATATCTGCAAAACCCCATGTCATATAGATAAGGACTAATGAGGTATAGCAAGGAGCAAAGCTTACCTATAAAACATTGATGTTTCAACACCAGCTCGCTTTATTGGTGGTTAAGGCTACATTCATATCTGCATCAGAGATTCCGTTCAGAGCCTACATCACAGATTCTGTCAAACACGAAGGAAATAAAAGCGCAGCAGGATGTGCTATTTTTACATTAAAATGATGTAAACCCAACAAACTATATTACAGTCAATGGGACTATTGGCCGTCATTGATGTCCACATGTAACAGGTCTGGCACCAACATTATTTTTGGTTTTTAGTTTCTGTGACAGAATAGAAAAAGAGAAATAACAGTGCAGATGTGAATATGTAAGTGCCAACTCTATGAAGAATATGGCAACTAGTCAATAGTACATAGTACCAGTCAAGAGGGCATTGTCAGTCAAATTGGGACCCCGCTTCCTGGGACCCTTCGAGGTTATCACTCGCATTAATCCGGTTTCTTACAAACTCCGGCTCCTTCCACAGGGTATTCCTAACTCATTCCACGTCTCCTCTACTAAAATCCCTGGTCCTTAACCGTTATCTCTCTGAAGTCTATCCCTCCTCCACCCATAGTGATGCTCCAATGTCTTTGAAGTCAAGGAGATCCTGCGTTTAGGAAACTAGAGGGAATACGGTACTTTCGGTAGACTGGAATGGTTTGTCCTGAAGAGAGGTCTTAGGAGCCGAGTGAGAATATTCTTAAACCCTAATCTCCTCCAGAGAATTTCTTCGATTGAAATGAAGAGAGGGGGGCCCAAGGGGGAGGGGCAAAGGGGGGGGTCCTGTCACGAATGCCCCTGCAACCTCCGTTCCGGGTCGCAGGCGCGTCCGTGCTGCGGCTCCCAGCGGAGCCCCGTCCCGCACGTCGGGTTCGGGGTCCGCTCTTGTCCCAGTCCCCGCCGGCGTCTACTTACCCGGCCGTGCTCCTGCTCAGTCAGCCCCAGTCTCCCGGCGCGTGGCTCCGCCCCTAGGGCGCGCGGCCCGGCTGTTTGAAATTTAAAGGGGCAGTGCGCTGGTAATTGGGTATTGCCGGGCACTGCTCCTATTTAGGTCTGGCCCCTTCCTGCCGGCCCTCGCCGGATCCTTAGTGTGTTTTACCTCTGGAAAAAGCGTTCCTAGCCTTGTCCTGTCTATCCGTGTACCGTACCCCTTGCCTACGTTTATCGACCAAGAATCTTGCCGCCTGCCCTGACCTTCTGCCTGTCCACGTTTACGATCCAGAGCCGCCTGTCCTGACCTTCTGCCTGTCCTCGACTACGAGCTTGCCTGACGAATCTGTACTACGTCTACCCTTGGCCGCCATCGCAGGCAAGTCCCGCCAGTGGAAACGACCTGGTAGACTCCTGCCGCAACAAGTCCATCCCGCTTTGCAGCGGGCTCTGGTGAATACCGGGACCTACTTAGATTCCGTTCCCTGGCGTGGGCTTCCACCATCGCCTGCGGTGGTCCAGCGGATCCACTACCCGTCCGTTACAGATCCTTTGATAACAAGACAGCTTTGCTAATGACATCCAATTGCAAGACCATTCAATGAAATGATACAACCTCTTTAACTGGGAAGAGCTCATTATTTGACATTTCCATGGATTAGCCGGAGCAGGCAGTGGTATTCAAAAATGCATCCAAAGGACCACGTATTTGATTTCTTATGCCACCAAGCCATGCTTCCTTTAACCTGTGGAGGCACTAAATGATAAGTGAACCGTCACACTCACCCTAACCAAAGATTCTAAACAATCACTGGAGTGCACACCAGTGGGATACCCAGTTATTAGATATATATTTTTTATTTATTCTAAGGCTAAGTTCACACGGGTAATTGCAGGGTGTAAAGTACGCCCCGCAATTACGCCAGGTGTTCGGGTGCTTGCTCCGATCGGCGCGTACTACCGCAACGTAGGGGGGGCCAGCAGCCCCCTGGCCCCATAGACTGTCATTATTCACGGCATATAAGCACTGTGAATAAATTACATGTCACTTATCTCCCCGCGTGGCATATTGTACGCCTGGGGAGAGGAGGCGTAATCCATAGTTCTCTATGAGAACTGTGGATTACTGTAATGACTGGGGGCTGGGTGCATTTCGCTTGTATTTGAGCACAGTACACTGCGAAATACGCGGCGAAATACGCCCCAATCATAGCCATGTGAACATAGCCTAACAAAAGGGTTTGTCAAAAGCAGACAAACCTCTTTACAAGGAAAGATGTGGTTGCTTCAATAAGAAGATTAAGTAAACATCCTCAAAACAGAACAGGAGGTTTCCTTCAGTTAATTTCAATGTTGAATGCACTTTGTTCTCAGTTAGCAGTTCAGTATGCAGATAAATGTCCCATTACATTAGATGAAAAAAGGGAATTGCCTGGAAGGTCTATTACAGACGATCTATGATGCTCAATTGCTTGTATTTATTTGCAATGTCAATCTCATCTCGGCTGAGATCTCGTCTCTGCTACTCATAACTTGGAGACAGAGGTGTGCACATAGGGATGCAGAGGTAGCAGCTGTTATTAAGCCCTGGTGCATGATGGGGCATAATGGTCTCTCTGCCACAAAGAAGACACCAGTATATATGTGTATATATGTATATATAGTACATTGTAAGTTTGGGTCCTTTTTCTAAGTACAGTGACAACTCCAGTTGGCTGATCAGCGGAAATCCCAGAAGTCAGATCTCCACTGATCTAATTTTGATCGCCTATAATGAGGCTATGCCATTCATTTTGTAACACTGGATAACCCCTTTAACCTTTATTTAGCTAATTCTTGTCAAAGTCAATTGAGCTGCCAATGACTCAGTTTTTAATCATTAATTATCTGCTGTCATCTGTGCCCAAAATGTCCTTTAAGAAAGTGCAAGACAGGAAAGAGAGAAATATTAAAAAATGCTGAAAATAAATTAGTTAAAAATGTATTACAATATACAAATTAGGAAATGTGCTGCCCCGTACCTCTACAACTTTTCCTTCATTTCAGACATAGAGTTTATAGAATATAAACATGAGAGCTGTGAACAAGGGCTATGCTAGCCTAAAACGCGTAAGCGTGTGACAGTTTTATCACCTCACCTATTTTTTTGTATGTTCCTTGGAATTATTAATCTACAAGAATAAAGTCTGCTCTTATATGTAGCTCTGGATTATGGAATTTTCCATTTTCTCTTTATATAGAATATATTTGGCTCAGCTAATACACCTGCTAGTGGGTAACTAGTAGATGTATAAGCACTTGTTTCTGAGCCGATCTGAAATGACTGCTGCAGTGCTCAGGTTACTAAGCAGCAGCCGTACTCAGTGGCTGCTGCTATTGGTTGCTTACATTCACCCTTCCTCTGCTGCGAGGTTATTATATAAATTTAATATAAAAATATATAATATCCCAAAAATATAAAAAAAGCTCCTATAAAATGTATTTAAATTTAATAGAATCTAAAACTAATGCAATGTAAATAATGTATAATAAAAAAGTTACACATATTTAATATTGCCGCAAAAGTCCGATCTATTAAAATATAACATAATTTATCCTGTACGCTGAACACCATAAAAGAAAAAAAATCCAAATGCCAAAATTGTGGTTTTGGTCATTTCATGTCCCATAAAAATTGGAATAAATTTAATCAAAAAAGTCACATGCTTTCCAAACTGGTAGCAAAATAAAGTACACTTCAGCCTGCAAAAAGTCCGTAGGCATTAGTACAAAAAAGTTATTGGTCACAGAAAATGGCGCCACGGCACAAATTTGAAATATACAAAATGTTTGGAATTTTTGTTACGGTCTAAACACATAACAGAAACCATACATGCTTGGTATTGCCGAATGTGTAACAACCTGTAGAATATAGATAACACATTTTTAAAGCTGTGAAAGAAAAACACCAGCAAACATGGCACAAGTACGTTTTTGTCATATTTTGCCCCGCTTATAATTTTTTTATGGTTTCGCAGTATATTCTATGGTCATATGAATAACGTCATTAGAAAATACATCTTGTCCCACAAAATAAAAGCCCTCATATGTCTATGTAGATGAAAAAATAAAAAAGTTATGGCTCTGGGAAGGCAAGTAGGGAAAAACGAATGTGAAAAAAAATAGACCTTGCCGTTAAAAGGTTAACTACTATTTGTAATGAGACTGCATGGAGATAAGAAGCAGCTTTAGTAAAGTGAAATTAGTCTGCCATTCAGGAGTTTTATCCCTTAAGGCTATGTTCACACGGCTTATTTTGGGATGTATTTCAGCCCATAATTTGCACCGTACTGAGCGAATTTCGGGCTGAAATACATCCCAGTCATTATGATAATCCACAGTTCTCATAGAGAACCATGGATCACGTCTCCTCTCCCCGCTCAGAGAATACACCAAGTGGGGAAAGAAGTGACATGTCAATTACTAGCGGCGAATACCCGCCGCTAGTAATGATAGTCTATGGGGCCGGCAAGTATGCCGTGTGAACACAGCCTTATTATCATAGCTAAAATATGACAAGATTTTAGATGTCATTTTGAATTACATAGGACTGCTAAAATACAAAGAAAATAATTCTACCAAAAATTTAAAAAAAATGGTTTTAACAAAAATACTTCTTTCAGACGGAAGTGTCACTTTAATGTCAAAAATGAGTAATGAAAGGATGTGGTGTTCCAAAAATTACAGATTGAAGGGACATCTTTAAAGCAAATGCAGTGATTCCCTTTAAAGGAGTTGTCTCCCTACAGAGTTTCATAGAATGCATGAATCAAATACTCTGTCACTTCCTGGTTCAGACTGACTGATTTGCATACAGCTCCTTGCTCGGTGCTTTCAGTTGCTAATTAGATCAGATTAGCTGAGAAGCTTTTCAAACTGCTCTCAGAAGGCTTTATCTGATCCCCAAAACAAAAGCCCTAATTACAGTTCTGTTTATTTTACATAAATCAAGCTTTTTACTGTCCAGCAGCATGGACACTGCCAAGACCTGTGTGATGATGTCACTCACTGCTATCTCATTGAACAAACAGAGAGAATTGTTTACAGGTTGGTTACTGAGGGAATTGAAATAGCCAGGGAGGTCATAAATTCACTTGTATCTCCTTAGGGAAAACAGAGGAACAAAGCAATATATTTGGAAATGTCTTTATTCTGTTTTCCCTACAATTTGAAAGCTATTCTTTGTAGCGAGACAACCCCTTTAAGATTCATTAAAAACAGTCACCTAAGTTACTTGCAGTGAATAATTCAAATGTGTCTAAATATGTGCCCGCAGCATTACATTAGCTACAGCTTTGTGTTTAATCACCCTCAGCAAATCTCAAAGTATTGGCAATGTAAAGGTGGGCACACAACTTAGTGATCCGAATTCCAAGTTTCTCATTGAGCAACATTTATACCACTGATCAGCTGTTAGGTGTTTTGTTTACCGCCTCTTGCCTGGCATAGCTATGAATCAAAATGGCTGGGCATCACAAGGGCATGCAGCCCATTAAACTGCAGAACATTAGCTTGTTTTATCGGTGCTCCATTCAAATGACAAAAACAAGCTGCCATGACAGTGCAATCCAGATCATTATAGCTAAATTTTCATATATTAGCCCAGTTACAGCATCGGTTAAATGTTTGCCTACATGAGTAGATTTTAAGCACAAATGGATACGAATTGTAAAAACAACCACAATAAGTGACAAATCTCAGGTTTATAATAGTATTTACATATTACAATGCTGGTAAATGGAATGGTCACTCTACCCAAAAACAGCAGATGGGCTAGAAATGATCTTACCATGTGTGACAACATTTGATGGGTCACTGAGCCTTGCAGTATGCTATTATGACATGTCTCTTTTGGCAAACAGAAAATCCAGACGTTTAAAATGTGTTTGAGAACTGATTCATGAAAAATTGGACTTGTTCACTGTATCGTAACCCTCAAGACACAATATGCAGAAAGGTGCGTGTTGTAGGTAAATTATTAAGTGTTATGCTTGTTCAAAGAACTGAGGTTTAAGGCCATGTTCACACGGCTTATTTTAACGTGGTTTTGGACATTGTTTGCGGAGCGTTTCCGCTCCCAAAACCTCGCCTGAAAGCTTCTTCAGAAGAGGTTTAAGGGCTTGTTCACACAGTTTATTTGGACAGTTTTGGGCGATGTTTTGGATGAGGTTTTCACCCATTCAAATTAATAGCCAGGGCGAAAACCGCACCAAAAAACGCGCCTAAAACACGCTTCAAGAATTGACATGACACTTCTTTTTCAGCGCTTCCAAAGAAGGGTGTAAAAACGTTGTCATGTGTGAACTACAATGAGGTTTTACATAGGAATCAATTAAATGAACTGGGGGCGTTTTGGAAGCATTTTGGATGAGGTTTTGGGTGAGGAAACGCTCCGAAAACCTCATCCAAAAATAAGCCGTGTGAACATGGCCTAAGAGTTTTTTTTGTCTGCTGTGGGCTGTGTTCACATATGATGATATTTTAACAGAAGGAAGAGGGTTCAGTTGAGGGCAGCACTTACTCTGTTAAAAGAATTCAAGGATGCCTGACTATAGCGGCTTTCCTCTCAATGCACCCAAACACAATAGAAATTCTAGAGAAATACTTGTCACTTCAGTGTGGTGAAAAGTCAAAATTCAACTTTTGTTTATTCCATGTAATAAAAGTGCTAAGTTTGTTCAAAGAACCGAGGTTTAAGGGTTTTTTGTCTGCTGTGGACTGTGCTCACATATGATGATATTTTAATAGAAGTAAGAGGGTACAGTTGAGGGCAGCACTTACCTTGTTGAAAGAATTCAAATATGCTTGACTATCCTCCCAATACATCCAAATACAATAGAAATTCTGGAGAAATAGTTAAAATTGTAAAATGGTATTTCATGTCTTCTTGTCCTGTCTTCAGCTCTCAATGTCTTCAAAAGGGGGAGTGTATAATGTTTTGTGACTAAGCAGGCTTGACATCACCATGTCTTTCCCCACAGTGTGCTCACTCTAGTCAAACAAAAGTCTGTTTACGTAAAGTCAAGTCACCTAAAATAAAAAACCTGTGAGTAGCTGCAATATAGTTGAATGTTTAACACTTCTGCCTTTCCATATAGAGGTCATAGGTTCAAATCCCTGAAGGAACTGAGCATGTGGATTTTTCTTTCTCAATGCACATACCTGATTGACGTTTTTTGGGAGTAGGATGACAGGACATGGGTAGAACACTCACTTAGTGGTGAGTGTGTGTGATTACTAAGCAGAGAAGCGACTGACAGTAGCTGCCTGTGAGGAGAGATAATGCCTGACCATGTGTGATCAGGACTGAGGAGTTCTCATCACTGGTCGTATGCCCTAGAGACGAGATGTACACTATGGATCACTAAGGTGTCAGCCAAAACACAAATGGGACAGAATTTTTAATAATGATGAAAGGTGAAATTGTTTATTATTTAATTTATAACCTTCCCACATCAATTTTACTTGGTGGGAAAACCCCTTTAAGCCCTTCTTTAGGCTGTGGATGGTATCGTATCACAGGTTGTAGAGCTAGGATCTACAGAAATAATGATCCATAATGACCTAAGAAAGATGTAATGTGCTGGACATTATTGGTTACCACCACTTCTGCAGAACCGTGCTCTACATCCTGTGATACTACACTAGCCACAGCTCAAAGAGGGGCTTAACAGCCATAAACATTGCTACTTCTGCTACGCTTATACTCTGATGGTGCTTTTATGATATCAAATACATAAATAAGAGTGGAATTTTATCTTTTCACCATATTCTAATCAGAACGGTGTTATTTCTAGTAGTATTACCCTCTATTTAGGGCATTTATACTGCATATGATGGATTTGTATTATATTTGTTTATTGATCTTACATAAGGCTTCATTACACACTTCCATATGATATTTGTTGTTTTTGTATAATGATTTCGATGTATTGGGGTAACTTTAGGGGCGGCATGTGTGAAATTTGTCATGTAAACGCCAAATTTCATGTGCATGATAATAGCCTAGAATGCAACTGATTTATGAACCTGCTCTATAGCGGGTCATAAATCAGGCGCATTCTAGCGCTAGGGCGACACTTATGGCTCAGGTAAACCACTTCTGCTCTACCTGTTCCAGCAGTAATGAGCCTAGAAATGTCGTAGAGAAGTTATAAATCTTTAGCTTTGCTACGTTCTAGTGCGCTACCTCCCAAAATCAGGCGCATTATAAAGTGCCACTGGCGCTCTGTAATGTGCCCGATGATGACGTGCGGGCGATTTACAAATGTAGCGAATGGAGCTGCGCCTGATATCTAGCTGTAAAGATGCCAGATATCTGGCGCAGCCCTGTTCATACATGTCGCCCTAGGTCTTATATATAAGTTTGTAGTTTAATATATGTTGGAGTAGATATGTGTCTCTTGTATATAAGTATATAATTTACAATATATGTGTATTCTTATGTCTCTTACATATGAATTTATACTTTATCCATCATGGTACCTTATTCTATTGGGGTTTGCCAATATGGTATTTTCAAGGTGTTTTTACATTACTTTTAATTATAGTGACAACCTATGATTTATAATGAGCTAATTAAATTATATTGATTATGTTTACAATTAAAAAAAAGTGATGATTTAGGCCACTGTAATTGGCTCCTACACTGTAGCATTTTAACCCTCGAGGTATGTATTTTATATAAGTTATAAAGTGAAATAATTGTTTAGAGAACTGTGTTTTAGGAGGCTTTTTGTATGTTATGAACTCTGTTTATAAATGATTATACTCCAATACGAAAAATCTTGGTGTAACCTTGATAGGACCTTCTTCTTTATTACATCACCATAATACTGCCCCCGTTGGTCGGAGGAGACATGACAATCTCTACCTTTCTTATCTCCTTGTAAGGAGTAAATAGTAATGCTATGGAAATCATCCACTCAGGACCTGAGAGTAGAAGTGAGGAGGAAGCAAACCTGGGGAGCGTTCTGGTTTGTAGACTAAAGAAGACATGTATGAATGTGCCTGCACCATTTTTTTGGCACATCTTGTGCTGAAAAGAATGTTGTTGTCCTGTTTCATAGAGGTACAGTATGAACAGTCGTATGCCCAAACTTGGAGTAGTTTGCATTCAACACTTTTGAATGTGCCACAGTTTGGTGCGTAACTGTCATACAAAGTTCAGCGCATAACACATAACGCGCCAAAATGTTTTGCGCATAAGGCCTCGTTCACACGGCTTGTTCTGGGACTGATTTCAGCCGTACTGCGCGCCGGATTTTCGCTCCAATACGGCTGAAATCAGTCCCAGCCATTACGGTAATGCACAGTTCCCATAGAGAACTATGGATTCTGTCTCCCCTCCCAGCTCGGCGAATCCGCCAGGCGGGGAAAAAGTTACATGCACATTATTTACGCCGCACCCCCCCCCCCCTTCCCCGCCCCCGCTGCACGGCAGCCGGCATAATTGCGGGCGAAATCCGTCACCGCAATTACGTCGGCAATAAGCCGTGTGAACATTGCCTAACAATTTCATTCATACAGTCGTATGCTATGACTAAGGGCTATAATTAGTGTGAAACGCGTAAACTGCTGTGTTTTTGTGCTCTGTGTTTTATCCTGCTGGATTCGTTTGTGCACTTTCCAATAAAGTTTTCTTCAGATTTTATGGGACGCTGGATTCATTTTCTCACACAGTCGTATTATACATTCCTCTATATCTATTTAGAACTGTTGTGTTGGCAACAAGTTACATACATATCACCCTAAGGGTCCTTTTAGATAAGCAGATACATTGCCCATATCATCACTGACTAATAAAATGTGATAAAGGACGTACTACACTTAGTGGGCAGATATGTTGTAATGGATTGTAATGGGTAAGAGTCTTGAACATATTTTTAAACCCTTGTACTTACATTGAGTACCTCGACTTTTTAGTGCAATAAAGCTTTTTAGTGAATTTAGTATTAATATCATTACAGGTTATTATTATACAAACATTATGTAATCAAACATATTACATCATTATGTTGTAGCCTCTCTTTGGATTGATCTTTGTAACTTAAAAGGGTTGTCTCACTACGTTGATTCATCTTACCTCAGTCCTGTTTTATTGGTTTAATTTTGAATTCAGGGGCATGTTTACTGGCTTCTACTAGGCTGCAGTAGAAGCCAGGTCTGTAGCTATAGCAACCAGTGCTGTCAGCCTATCAGGATACATCAAACAGGTCTGTAGCTATAATGACCTGAGGAGCTGATTCAGTCCATATGCGAGGCGATATATCAGAATAGGTAGGACACTGTTAATGGACATATATTGCAAAGTGACTTGTTTTTGCAATTTCTTTAACATAAAAAGCAATCCTTGTAGTGAGACAACCCCTTTAATATGCATAATTTTATGTTGTGCTGCTAAGTAAGGATTGTTTGTGTTTTTATATGATTGGTCTCAACTCTTGTTCTGTTTTTGGGTGTGTGATATAGGAAGTTGATCAGAGCTTCTTACTGTTCACTTTACACTTCTCATTTATTGAGAAGGGTTTAAATGAATGTTTGTTCTTGTGATCATTTATTCATGTCCCCATTTTTTCTGAAGACATACGTTGTTTGTCCATAACACATTCCCTGTTTACACAGTGAGATGTGCTGCTGACAAACAATGATTTTAATTCCTATATAAAAGATGCGATCAGACATGAAATGAGTGTTCGCTCATTGTCGCTGATCGTTGGGATGTTTGCACTGTGCAATGATCAGCAACCAACATTCATAGGAATATTTGCTTAATCATTGGCCCACCTAAAGGACCCTTCATTCTGCAGCACAATGAGATCTAAAGATTTTCATTTACGGTACTTAGTCTTAAATAAACAGAAATTTAAAAAACCTCTTTAGGGTAGCTACTATAGAATACTATAGAATAACGCAAACCCTACATATTTGGTGTTGCCAAAATTGTATGAATCTGCAGAATAGAAAAAACTCATCATTTATACTGGAGACTGATTGCCATAAAAAAATGAAACGCAAACATGGCGCAAGTACTTTCTTTTCACATTTTGATCCACTTAGAATTTTTTTGCAGTTTCCCACTATATTCTATGGTATGGTGAATGACACCATTAGAAATTACATCCTGCAAAAAAAAAAGCCCTCATATGTCTATGTAGATGGAAAAATAAAAAAGTTATGGCTCTTGGAAGGCGAGGAGGGAAAAACGAAAGTTTCAACCAAAAAAAGCTCTGTCCTTAAGGGGTTAAATGACGTATACATAGAAATGCATATGTTTGTGTATCTTTATCGTGGTCTAAGTTTCTACTTCAAAACGTATCAGAGCGCAACATTGAAAAATAAGGCATGTGAACGGCCTCTTAGGGTGCTTTCACCCAGTTTTTGGTGCGTTTTTTCGGTGCATTTTTTTGGGCAGAAATGTACCGCATTAATTATGGTGCATTTCTGCAAAAAAAAGCACCAAAAATGCACTGTGAAATCACCCTTAGGGGCCGTTCACACGGCTTATTTGGCCACGGATTTGCGCTGCAGTCCGGCGCCAATCCGTCGCAGTAATTACGGTAATCCACTGTTCTCATAGAGAACAGTGGATTCCGTAGCTCCTCCGCGCCTGGCGAAGCCGCCGGGCGGGGAGAAACTGACCTACACATTATCCAGGCGCAATACGCGCCGTGGATAATGCAAGTCTATGGGGCTGGCGGGCCGCGCACCCGCCCCTTATTCAAGCCGGAATTGCGAGCGCAATCCGGCTTGCAATTCCGGCTCGCATAAGCCGTGTGAACCGGGGCTTACACCTAAGTGGGTTTACCTGTTTTCATAAGGATCCTTTCAGATGATTTCAGGCCTTGTTACACTCTCCTCCTAATTACTGTATAATCCACAACACATGTCAATAATGTATGGTCAAACCCCCAACTGACAGATATTTCTACTTGTAAGACTTGACGCCCGACCAGCTGTGAAATGTAACCCTGACTTGACACAATGCTCACACTTTAAGCCATAATTATACACATTACTGTCTATTTCAGCCCACATTGCACAGCACTGCATAATAGGCTGACAACATCTAAATAAATGATGCCAGTAGAGATCATTAATATGTCTACTTAAGGGTTGTGGATTGAGTTTCTTTTGATCTTAAAAAAATTAAGTCAGAAGCTCTTAATACCAGGGCTGAGAGAGTGCTTTTATATATCAGATATGGCCTGTCTTATCAAGGCAAGCCTCAGATGCATTAAACGTAAAAGAAAGACTACAAAGTCATTAAGTCTATAATTGAACGTAGAAACACGGGGAAAGGAATATAAATAGGTTGACGACATTAGATTTTAATAGGTATTAGCCTATATGACTCAAGGAAATAGATCAAAATATATTGCTTGATTTTCTACTTGCTTAAAAACTTCTCTTATGCAGGTAGATTACAAAAAGCTTTGGTGTAACTACTAGAGTAGCAAGATAATAGTATAGGGCCCAAAAAACTTTAAGGGGTTTTCTCATTACAAGCTTTCATGGGCATCTTAAACATTCTCTCTTTATTGCTGCTTCAAATCTAGGGGAGTGTCTCTCCTCCCAGCAGGCATGTCTCTCCTCCCAGTAGGCGTGTCTTCCCTTACTTAAGACTGGTGACATCATCATTCTGTGTGAGCAGGGGAAGGGAGAGGATGACACAGCTCTGCAGACCTCCTGCAGTGGTCAGCTTCTTGTAACCAGACACCTGTATTGCTGTAAACCGTTATACATACAGCCTGAAATGATGAAACAAATGTGAGAAATGCACTCTGCTCACCTCTACCTTCGGCCTGATACCCGAGGGGGGGGAGCAGAGTTCATTTCTCATATTTGATTCATCATTTCAGGATGTATGTATAACTGCTTCCACCAATCGGGTTAAAAGAAGCTTGTGGAGCCTGGAAGTGACAACTCTTCAGACATGAGAACTGACCAGTGCAGGAGGTCTGCAGAGCTGTGACATCCTCTCTTTGTATAAGGCTGTGTTATATGGGGGGAGAGTGAATCTAGCAGCTAGACACTCAGTAATTGTAAGATCCTTCACTTAGAGCTATGGCAGAAGGGGTATAGAGAGCTCATGCAGCCATTATTACACAGCTCAGGGTGCAGTGAAAGACAATGAGAACACTGACAGCAGCCATTTTCACTTTCATTTTACACAGTTCATAGGGAAGAGAGTGCAGGCAGCCAATCACAGCACAGGGGGCATGTCTCGTCCAGGGGGCATGTTCCAACAGGGCTAAATGAAATATCAGGCAGCCAATCAAAGCAAAGGGGGCGTGACCCTAACCACTTGCTGCAGAAATAGCTCTATATACACACAGATTAGGTCATAGCTGCTATATTAAATGATTTAGGCAATGCAAATCAATTACAAAAGTGCTTATTTTTACTGTCCTCATCATTACAGATATGATCTTTGTAGTGAGAAAACCCCTTTAATGGTCCACATAAACTCTGACATAAGTTGCAGTTAGTCATGAGTATAAAAGAAGGTATTGAGGACTGAATGCATCTCTGCAGCATTTTTCCAGTGAGGTTACATCACTGCTATATTCCTGTTCTATGGCATCATGAGTGCAATATAAGTGACATCATTTTATATATCTTATTTCCTATGTTGCAAGGACACAGTCACATAGGGTGACATCTCTGAATTCGCCTTTGCTTTTTGTTTTGCTGTATATTGCCAGTTCTATAGATGTACAGTATGAACAGGCGTACGGTCATACTTGGCGCAATGTGCACCTAATAACACATTTTAATGCACCAAAGTTTGCCACATAACACTATAAACTCCAACATTTGCCACATAACACTTTCATTCATACTGTCGTATTATACACTCCTCTATATCTATTTAGAACCGGTGTGTCGGCACCAAGTTACAAAAAGTACATAGTGACTTTTGTGTGTGTTATTTCTGTGCTATGCCATCACTATCTGCATTTTTCCTGTACTATATCACAGTGTACACTTCCACTATATTGTGACATCACTGTTTGCTTTACTTCTGCACTGTGACATCACTGTGTTTATTATCCTTTCTTTAGTGAGACCAAAATAATCATATGCTTTTACATTCTAAAGCTACTGCTTCAGGTGGCTATGGTAAAGATGGACCTTACAACAAGTTTTAGGAAGCATAATTATTACTTTCTTGTGTAAAATATTGTTATGGTTTTAAAATTGTATTTTCTATATGCCATTACATGTGAAGCATTGTATGGCTACACTGTTGAAATGGTGTGTTTGAATGTTGCTCGTATTGTCCTGTTCTATTTGTTACTGTAGTGGTTATGCTGTGTCACTTTAAGAAGATATATCATGTGAGGTAAGTCCATGCTAGAGTGATATAGGGATTCAGGGAGCATGGAAGGCAGACAGATGTTATCTAAATTAGCCAAAGTTGGGTGGAGTAGTTAGTGCTGATGTAGTTATAGTTGGAACAAGTGTACTTGTTCCTGGGACTAATCCACCTGTGGCCCAGAAACAGGTTACCTTGTGTCATTGGGCTACAGAGGAAAAGTTTGCAGATATCTATAGAAGGGTAGCTAACCTAACATCACCACCCACCTTCAGTGAGAACGAAAAATTACCAGGTCAGAGAGAGACAGTAATTGGAATTGTGGTCCTGAGTGTATATGGAAGGCTGTGCCAGTAGTTCAGAAGAGACAGGACCCACTCTTGATGCTAGAATGGGAAGTTGAAGACAGTCTACTCTTGCATTTGGTATATGGGTGAGTGTACAGAGTATGAGTTATGACTTAAAGATGTGTGCCTCCATGTCATGGAAGAGTAAACTTTTGCGTGAAAACTTCAATTAAACTAGCCATGAACTAGTCGTGTTGAACCACTATCTTGTCTTCTGTTCCTGCACCTTACACAAGGATATTTATAGGTAAAAGTTCTGCAAATCCAAACTGTTAGGCTAGGTTCACATGGCTTAACTGCGGGACTTAATTACGTCCTGCAATTACGCCGTGTGACCGGGGGCGGGGCGGGAGCGGGGGAGGGAACGGGGGGCCGGCACTTCGCCGGCCCATAGACAATCACTGCTAGCGGCGCGTATACGCCGCTAGAAAGTGGACATGTCAATTATCTCCCCACCCGGCGGATTCGCCGGGCGGGGAGAGGAGACGTAATCCATAGTTCTCTATGAGTACTGTGGATTACCGTAATGAATGGGCCGTTTTCAGCCCGTAATTTGCGCACTTCGGCGAGTAATTACGGACCGAAATACGGCCCATTTTAAGCTGTGTGAACATGGCCTTAAGCTGAAGACATAACAATGATTCTCATTGCCTTATTGGGAGTATGGCAACACCTGGTATATGACCTCATGCCGCAGAGCCTTGTACACAAAGGCTGTCCCATAGCTCAATGCGATAAAACATTAACCTTCATGTAACCATGGTTTTCTCTCCTAGCAGCAATGCTTTCATGGAAGAATACTTCTTTAATACTCTTTCCTATTGAGCATGCAACAATTTGTTACAGTGGTTTTACAGAAAACCGCTCTGTCTAAGGTAGGTGCAAAAAGAGGACTAATCATTTGTTTGTCAGGTTAGCTACTTTCATGCAAGTTGTGTTCAACAATTCTGCAACTTTTAACACTAGAGTCACAAACTAGAATTACAGGAATTACTAGTTCATGTCTATGTAATTTTAACATAGTGTATACAATAAATAGGGTGCTGTAAATTCGAGGGGGTTATATACATAACATAAGTCCAAACAAAGTACAATGGCAATACTAATTGACTTAACAACCGGTACAGAGGGAGAGACGACCCTGCCCGTGAAGGTTTACAATCTACAAGAAAGGAGGAAAGAGACAGAAGGTGAGGGGTAGACATTTTAGTAGAGGATATAGTGGCAGCAGGGTTATTGTAAATTATAGGCAATCCTGAAGCAGTGGTTTTTCAGGTTCCTGTAGAAACTAGATAAGGTGATGGAGAGCCTGACCTGTTGGCGCAGTGAGTTCCAGAGTATTGAGGAAGCACGGAAGAAATCTTCGATGTGGTTGTGTGAGGAGCTGACAAGAGGAGAGCAGAGAAAAAGGTCCTGTGAGGAGAAGAGATTGTGTGTGGGGAGGTATCTAGAGATTAAGATACAGATGTATGGGGGGGATTTGTCATGGAGAGCCTTGTAGGTCATGGTTAGTAACTTGAACTGAATAGGTAGCTTGCCAGAAAAGGGCTTTGGAGAGGGGGCAGCAGAGGAGTAACATGGAAAGAGGCGGGAAGCAGAGTTCTTTCATCGAAGTATGAGTAAAAATAGAAAAGAAACCTCATACTCGGATGCTCTCATTCATTTCCGGCTGCATTCAACTAGGAAGTAAGGCGTGAACGTCCACGTGACAGCTCCAGCCAATCACAGGCCACAATGTCACATGCACGTGACCTCTCTGACCAGTAATTGGCTGGAGCTGTCACATGAACGCTGATCTCCACTGGTTCATCCTGGGATGAATACACCAGTAACGTACGGGAGGTATGAAGTTTTTCTTCTATTTTTACTCATCCCCGGATGAAAGACGGAGTATTAATCACTCCCGGAACACCCCTTTAAGGTCAATTGAAGGAGAGAAAGAGTGCTAGATTGGAGGCCACAGAGAAGAATGTCAGTATTCTATGACAAGATAATAGACCAGCATTTTTGTAGCATCAAGGTTAAGGAATGAGCGGATTCAAGAGATATTTTTTCAGGTGGAGACAGCAGGCAGAGGTAGGGCTTGAATTTGTGACTTGCAGGATAGAAAGGAGTCAAAGGTTATCCCAAGGCAGCGGACTTGCAGGACTGGTAAAAATTTAGCTCCATTGACTGTGATTGGGGGATAGATTGGGGGATACAGTGAGAAACTGGGAAGATGAGGAATTCAGTTTTCTCCACTTTTATTTTTATTATTATTATTATTATTATTATTATTATTATTATTATTATTATCATCATCATTTATTTTGGAGCGCCCTTGATTACAGGGCGCTGTATATTTCAGGCGGGTACATAAATAACTTTTTTTTTAAAAGGCCGGAGGAGAAGAAGGAGGATATGAACGGTAGACATACAGACTATACTACAGATGTGACGTAAATGTAAAGGGAAATAGTTGAAGAAACTTCAACTACAAACTTACCAAGCTAAAATTATTGGAATGCTAAAGCTGTACTGTATCTCCAGTCTTGGCAACCGAGGAGAGCAATGTCTGATTACAGTTCTTTGTGCTGCCTACAGACAGTTCTCTGAGCACTCCACTTCACGATGTTAGTTAAACAAAAGAGACTTCAAGTTTAAAGGGTGGCTTCAACATACACAAGGATTTGGATCATCCATCTGGAAAGAGCACAATAATTACAGCACTAAAAGGGAAGCTGAAGGGCTACAATATACGGATGAGCAAAAAAAAATAATTTACAGTGTAACAAAGGTGAGGGAAAGATAAATATTTACCTGCTTAGGCTGCTTCCATGGATGTTTCGGTGCACTTTTTACCAACTAACAGCTAATTTCTAGTAAATGAGTAATTGTGCTAAAATGAATTATAATTCAACAATTTGTTGATCACATAATGTTATGTAGAAACAGTTAAACATCTTAATATGAACATTATTTTGTTATGCATCGCAATACTCATCTGTCCACTGTCCTGAGTTATGGTGTATTATACAGACATAGAACAGAGATCTAGTCACAATTTTGCTGGAACCAGGCAACAATGTTTAGTTAGTAACCTAACTAATTGGTTCCTATAAAGCACTTGTCAGAGCGCATATGAACTTATGGGCCTCATTCACCAAAAATGTCTAATAGTAAGACTGTTTTTGTTGACCATAGCAACCAATCAGAGCTCAGCTTCCATTTGTTATGCTGTAGTAGAAAAATAATAGCTGAGCTCCGACTGGTTGCTATAGGTAAAAAAATCTTATTTTTAGGCAGGTTCAATAAATGAGGCTCATTGTCTACAGTTTTGAGCACCAGTGCATAAGAAAAACTTTGAAGAGCTTGAAAAGATTTAAAGGTGAGGGGGGGGGAGCAATACAAAAAGGAATGGCTGGACTACAATATCTAGAAAGACTAGCAAAATTATTTAGACTAGAGAAAATATGTCTTCATGGTGACCTTATAATTTCTATATGATAATATGATAATGGATGGAAAAACTGGCAGGCTAGAATCTTCAGCCCCATTTAAACAGAATTTTACAGGACTGGACAAATCCTTTAACCCCTTAACCCCCTAGGCCTGAAAAGGACTTAATGATCAGCAAATTTTTTTTAGTTTGGCCTCTTTGCATTTCAGCAGTTCTAACTTTTTTATTTTTTCAATGATGCAGTTGTACAAGGACTTGTTTTATGCAGAAGAAGTTGGGGGCATAGTTTGAGTTTACATATAAATTACTGAAGATTTTTTTAAAATTTTTGTCGTTTATTTTTGGTTTTTTTATTATTTTTTTTACACCATTCACATTTCACACTAAATAACCGTTAGATTAATTTTACAGTTTATTATGGTCATGTGGATACCAAATATATGTAGTTTTTTTTTTATTAAATATTTATTTTTATTTAATTATTATTTTATTGATTTTTTTTTCTACACTCTTTATGTTTTTTACTTTTTTTATATAATCCCATGAAGGGATAACTACAATTTTTTACACTTAGTAATATATTAGCATATTCATACATGCTAATACATTAGATTCTGTGTCAGTATGACACAGGCAGCAGTCAGGGCAGCATATAGTGGCCCCTTTGGACGTGGGGCTTGTTTACAAGACAGCCGGGGGCAAATCTAGGTCCCCGGGTGACTATTTAGATGTTCCCCTGGGCCCCATAATTTCACCAGGGGCCCGGGTTCCCCCAATGGAGCGACAGAATTTTTTGATTTGCAGAGGTCAGGGGGCCCGCAGCAATCAAAGGGATAAACTGGGGAGCGGAGGTTTCCCCCAAAATTTTTTCCTTTTGGTGCTTAAAGAGACTGTCGGGGAAACCCTTAAGCTTTTAAAAGTACTCTGCCCTAGTGCAGTTTAGGCCCTGGCAGCCCCCAAAAATTCCTGTACTTCCCGCCGACTATGTCGTGGGTAAAATAAAAAGGGGATTTAAATTTTTTCATGAAAATTTTTATGTGAAAATTCTTTTAAAATTTGGGAAAAATTTTAATGATGCTGGTGGACTCCAGACAACAGTTAGCAACACTATAAGTTCACCATCAATCAAATAAGTGTATCAGTAAAATCTAAACCGTTTAGATGTTTTTGACAAAGGGGACATCAGGCAAATGAAGACAGATGCATGGTTTGGTTTAGATTCTAATGCATGTATAAAAATAACTGTCCCAGCAAAATGTCCTTTGCAAACCCTTAAATGCTTCCCCTTTTGGGACTACCCCTACCCCGGAACCTCTCCCTTTCTGGAAGAAACCCCTAGCTCGCTTTTTTAAAATTATGCCCTTAGGTTAAAATGGACTCTTTTTAAAAGGCCAAGTGGCTTGGCCCCTGCAATACCTGGGCACCCCCAAAAGGGAAAATTGCCAACCAAAATCTATATTGGAAATATACAAATTAGTTAAAAAGGGAACGGGCAAGAAAAAAGATATTTTTAGTCTAACACATAGCAGAAACAATCAACCAAAAAAGGGAAATAGGCGGATTAAAAACCTATAATCTGAACAGGTGCCCTATTAAGCTAAGCTTTTTAGGACCAAAAAGTTGGGAAATCCCCCAACCCCGGGTTTTGTCATAAGCAAAGTTTTTTGAGCGGTTTCCCTACAACCACTCCAAAAAAATAAGTTAAAAGACAGAAATAAAATGGGGGACTTTTCTGTTTTTTGGGGTTCCTTGACGTGCTGCGAAGCTTTTATTTAGAATTCCTAGATGCCGACTTCTTCCGTGACTCCCTTCTGCCACAGGGAGGGGGCTTTAAGTAGTACTTTTTAAAGTGGGTTTTTTGCCTTCTTTTAAATTTAAATGTTTCCCCTTCTTTGGGTTTGTTGTCTATCATTTTGGGGCATGTTTCTGTATTTGCTGCCCGGGCCCCTATCTTCACTGCTGTTTTAAAGGGGATAAAAAGGGTTCCTGGTTTATTACCCTGAAAGGAAACTTTTATTATCTGTAGGACATTTATTAAGTTTTTGGACTATTTGGTCTTTGCGTCTATTTTTACTTGTTATATCATTTTTTTTTTTCCTTGGAGTTTGTTTTTTTTTTAAACCCTTTTTATATTTTTATACTTGGGAAATTTTTTTTTCTTGCCCTTTGTTGTTTAGGGTTTAACTAGGATTGATTTGAAAAAGGTTTCTGAGTGGGGTCCCCCTTTTTTTTGGGGCGGGTTCCCTATTTTTTTTTGTGTATTTACCCATTTAGGGGTTTCTGGGGGACCGTTCGGGTACTTTTATTGTACTTTTTTAAAAGTTATTTTCCAAAAAAATGTTTTTCCCCTGAAGGCTTTATTTTCTTTTTGGGGGTTTTTTTTTTTAACAAAAACAGACATTAAACAGAGACTCCTACTGGCTAAAAGGGGAGGAGAAAAAAAAAAGGGAGGGAAAAATTCCTGCTTTTATAACAGATAATAAAAAGTTTTAATCTTTGTTATGTTGCTATAAGAGAATTCGGGAAATTTAAAACACTAAAGGGGAAATTATAAGAATAAAAAAAAGTAAGGGTAAATTAAAAATTTTTTTGCCCAATGAAAAATCCAGGTTTTTCTTGACTGGGATTCTCAGGACACGCATCACTTGTGACAGGTTTATTTTCTAATTTTTAACAAACAATGCTACAAGGAATTTATCTGAATGATGTTAGTAAATCAAGGGGTTTAAAAAGACTGATAGTTAAAAAGGTTGTTTACATGCTAACGATGTAGGGATTTTTGGCAGCAGACATTTTCTGAAGCAAAAAAAAATGTTTGATTTATAAAATGTACTGATGTGTGAAGAGACTCTGAAACAGGGACCCACAGGGGGTTATTTTAAGTGTGAACCAGCAGGAAAATTTTTTTCCATTTTCCCTAGAAACAGAGATTGTGACTTTTTTTTAAAAAGTTCAAGCTGATGTTTGGCCTATACCCTTTTAAATTGTCTTAAGAGTATTTTTAAAATGTTTTAAAAAATTCAGTAAATTTTTTGAAAGTATCTATAGCTTCAAACTGTAAATGCCATTCTGCCTGGTTTAGGATATAACTTCTACAATGTCTTATCAAAAAGTCCCATTTCCCTATAAAAAAATTTCATTTTGGGGACCCAATTTGCTGGCCTCTTAAAAAAGGGGTTTGGGCCCCCTTTTGGGCACAACTCCCCTCATTCTTTGTCTTTGGGATTTTTCCGAATTTTGGGCCACGAAAAACATACTAAAACGGGTACTTTAAAATTTTAAAAGAAATAAATTTGGGGGGGAAATTTTTGCTTCAGAGACTTTGAAAAGCTTTGCAAAGGGGTTTTTAAAACCTCTTGTTTCCTGGGCATTTACAAAAACACAGAGAGGTGTGTGGTATCATAGTTAAAGAAAATGTGTCATCAGAACATTTTACATACTAAAAAAAAAATCTTTAACTTCTACAGTTTTCCCTCAGCTCACTAAGCTTGATAGTAAGCTGAAAATTTCCCAAAATCTGTAGAGTTTCACTACGAAAACCCGTTCCTCATTATCTCAAAGGCAGGATTATCCCCTATATATAGAAAAACTGGGTCTCCCATTCACAATGGGTGATGTCCTTCTCCCCTTCTTAAAAAAAGGTCAGAGCATGCCCACACTCTTCTATGAAAATCAACAATAATCTCCTCTTTACCAGTTTCTATAACCCATGTGGCTGTAAAGCATATCTCTAAATGCTGTTAATTGTAGTACAGTACCTGCCCAAATAATCATGAAATGGAAAAATTGAACAAAAAAACCTAAAAAATCTAACAATCAGACAATAAAAACAGTGAAAAACAAAAAGAATGTATTAGTATCTGGTTATAAAGCAGAAAAAATATAGATTATAAATTCCTTTTACAGAGGACCTGTGACAAATTAGTTTAGTAAATCCTTGTGTTTCTTGTAAATTAATAATCCTGGAGCATATTCTCCTATAACTCTGCGTTGTGCTGTTTCTCTGTTTTTCCTCCTAAATAGTCAACTGTTACCAGTCTAACTGTCAAAGGGGTGTGTTCCTGCAGCACCCCAATAGGTATCACCCAGTTGCCAATTTAGTAATACATTTCTAGGAGAAATTTAAAAAAAACCACTTTTCATAGGAAAAACTAAGGGGAAAAAAGTTCTAAAACTGTAATTTTTAAGGGAATATGTTTTCTTTAAAAAAGACCCGTCAGAAAAGGCCAAAGGGTCCCCCTTTAAGTTGTCAGGGATGTCTTGACCGTTTTTGAAAAAAAAACAAAAATTTAAGCCCAAAAAAGAGCGAATTGCTCTGATTTGGGTTGTTTTGTTGCCCAAATCATTCTGGAAAGTTAAATTTTTTTAGACCTAGGGCTGCCAAAAATGGGCATAGTAGACAAATTAGATTAAATGGGTTTTTTTTAAAGGGAAAAGTGGGCCCTTTTTTATTGGTGGTCACCCCAAATTAAAAAGAAAAAAACCTTACTAAAATACTATTTTGAACTACAAGTTTCTAAACGAAATTTTTCATTGCAGACCTAAATTCCATTAAGTCTGTTTAAAATTTTTAGATAGTGCAAGTATGCTTAGTCATGAAAGGGCTTAAAAAGCTGTTTAAAAAAACCCCAGGTATAAAAAAGGGTTTTGAATGGCTTGGGCCCAAACCTTTTAAAAAAGCAAAATTATTTTCCGTTTGGATGAAATGGTGCTGGGTGCTTTTGTTGCTTCAGAGCAAGATAAGAAACTTTAAAAACATATTTCAAGGAAAAAAGGGGGTTGCATTCGGCCCCAGTTGGAAAAAAATATCCTTAAATTGAAAATGAAAACAATGGGTTTAAAGTTATAAACTAAAAATTTTTTAAATTCGGGGTGTTTGGCTTAAACTCACATTGTGAAATAAAAAGAGAGTTTTCTTGGATAGTGTTGCCGGGGTCTTTAAAACTCCCAAATAAAATTCTCTCATTGGCCTTTTATGCTCTTAAAATTTTTCCAAAATTTTTCGTTTTTTGGGAACAGTGCCTTTGCATTCAGCCCAAATGCATAGAAATTTTTTTCACTAAATTTTGGTGCTAGAATATTTTATATAACCCTTTCACTGTAGGGAATTTAGCCATTTTGAACCCCTTTTATAAATGGGCAGATTTTAAAATTTTATCCCCCACCGACCTACCCCTTTTTTAAAAGTTTTAAAAAACCCGAAAATGCCAAAAAAATAATTAGCTAAAATAGTTAAAACAGCCAACCAAAATTTTTTTTCAAATTCGCGTTTTTTGCAACGTGAAATTTCTCGGAAGAAAAAACCCAGCAACACCCCGGATTTCTGCTGGGTTTTTTTTCCTTTGATTATAATTGGGGGGGGGGTTTGCCCTATTGCAAAGGGGGGTTAACCCCTATTCTTCCCCTTTGGATTTTTTTTTTCTTTTGACTTTATACCCCCGATTTATCGCCTTATACGAACACAGAGAGATGCCCTGGGTTTGGGAAAAAGAATGGGGGTGTCAGTTTGTCTTTGAATTTTGACGAGGAAAAACAACATGGAATTTTCCATTGAAATTTTCAGTAAAAATCCCTTGTGTGAAACTACTTTCCCTTTCCCCGGGGTTCCCCAAACTCCCCGGGTTTTCACGCCCCAAAAGGTCAGTTTTCTGGGTTTACCTTTTGCCAAATGCAAAGGGATTTTTTTTTGCTGCAAAGGTGACTTAATTTTGTCAGTGCTTTTTGTGAGATATCCTGAAAACATGACCTGTTGGTGGGGGGTTTAGGTGGGGCTTGGGAACCCCCGCCCTATTCTTTCCCCCCTTTTCATAAACCCAAAAAGACCCCAAATTTTAAAAAAAAACCAATCCCCCTGCCCCTTTTATTATTAAAATTTCAAAAGTTTTTACTTTGGCCCCCTTCGTGCGGATAAATTTTGGGAGGAAAATTTCTTTAAAAAAATTTGGGGGTTCTTAGCTACGAATATGATACAGGCAGAAAAATATAGGCACTACACCTCCTAAAAATAAAAGTTCAACAAGTGCACAATTCACGCATACCAACAAATTCTTAGTTTACATGCACAATTTTTTTGTAAAATTAACAGAAAGTGAAAGACCAAAAATAAAGTAATAAAAGACAGAAAAAGTAAACACCTATTTAATATTTAAAGATTTTCACACTTGTAAGGGAAATTTTACCTTAAAACAATATATTTTTCTTCAAAGTAGACAACCTGAAAATCATAGTTGTCCTTTTGACAGCCATATCCACTTTTGAACAACTGTGTAGCTTTTTTAAATGTAGTAAATCATGCATTTGTCCAAAACTCACATTCCAAGTAGAAGTTGACACTTATGTAAAAGTAAGAATAATAGATCAATATGTGGAAAGTTTAGATATACTACAATCATCTACATTAATAAGGGCACTGAAAAAGAAGCTTGCAATATTCCACTATCATCCGCAGATGTGCTAAAAAACAACTACTGTGCTACCAAAATGCTACCAACAATGATTATATCAAAAAATGTTTGCAACAAAAAGGGAGACTATGAGGGGTGTTCAATAAATGCTCAGCACTGATATAAAGCAGTGGACTTATTATTATACACAGTGGGTTGCAAAAGTTTTCATACTTCTGGATTTGTTCCTCATTTTTTAATGTTACAGCCACAAAGTTATATGTATTATACTGATATTTAATGTGATAGAGCAACACAAAGTACCAAGTATTAATGAAATGTAAAAAAAAAAAAATATGTGCTTTTCCAGGTGTTTGCAAATTAAAAACTGAACGTCGTGCCACAGATTTTTCAATGGGATTTAAGTATGGACTTTGACTGGGCCATTTTACACATAATTATGCTTTGATTTAAACTATTCAATTGAAGCTTTGGTTGCGTGTTTATGGTTGTTCTCATGTTGGAAGGTGAAGCTTCACCCCAGATTTTACTCCAGGATTGCCCTGTATTTAGCTCCATCCATCTTCCCCTCAACTCTGACTAGCTTTCCAGTCCCTGCTGAAGCAAAGCATCCCCACAACATGACGCTGCCACCAGTATGCTTCACAGTAGGGATGGTGTGTTGAGGGTGATGTGCAGTGTTCTCTTCCTCTACACATACTGTTTGGCATTTAGGCCAAACAGTTCAATTTTGAACTAGAGCACTTTCTCCAAAATGCTTGCTATCTCCCCCACATAGCTTTTTTTGCAAACTGCAAATGGGACTTCTTATAACTTACTTTACAAAATGCCTTTCTTCTTGCCACTTTTCAATTTGTGGAGTACATGACTAATAGTTGTCCTGTAGACAGTTTGTCCCACCTTAAGTGTGGATCTCTTCAGTTCCTCCAGAGTAACCTCGGACCTCTTGACTGATTCTCAAATTAGTGCTGTTCTTGTCTGGGCTGTCCGTTTAGATAGACGGCCAGGGGACTGAATACATATGTGCTCTACACTTTTCAGTTTTTTTAACATGCAAAAATTTGGAAAAGCCCATTTCATTTTCTTTGTACTTTACAAATACTTGCTACTTTGCTCTATCATATAAAATATCAATAAAATATATTTAAGTTTTAAAATTAGGAACAGTTCAAGGGTTATGAATACTTTTGCAATATATATGCACATATATGTATAATCACTCTTAACATACAGTATATGCATTTATTACATCTATAAATTAGCTTTTCTATTCCTTGAAAAAAATACATTTCTCCTTTTCCAGAAAAGTGGTGAATTATCATAGGTTTCAGCTCGCCATCCTTAGGAAATTGCCTTCCATTATTTTTTTTTCTTTAAATTGGAGAACAGTTATTAATCACTGGGTTTCCAAGTGCAACTTTGGGAGGTAATTTCTGGAAATCCACGGGCCGTCACACACCCTAGCAACTTGCTCTGTGTGTGTGGATGTGTTGTTAGGGAGTAGCAGAACTTCTTTAGCCAATTTTCTTTTATGGCATCTTGTATTTGATTTTAAATGGCAGCATAAAATGTCCCGCTGTTCCAAGTACATTTCAGGTGTCCCACACAAAATTCTGAAACCCTCTGCTCCCCAGTATTTAGGGCATAAAAATGACATGATTGGAAAAATAACAAATATGAGGTATTAGCTGACACAGTGGCCACAATATTCGCAAGCACGCAAACCATGTCAAGATCCCTATGCTAATCACTTACAGAAAAATGGGACATTATTTACTCAAAAACACAAACATAAGGCCATACTCAAAAATCAATGGCTGGACTATAGACTAAACCCAGTATGAGGTAACTCAAGGCCCATCACCACACAGCTCTAAAGACTGTTTAACAATATGATCAAAGTCATTATTGAGGAGCCATAAGCCTTTGAGGTACCAATCTTATACTGACTTATGACAAATTAAGTCAATCATGAAGGACATAATGTATGGTGCCAATAGTCTTTCTGATAAAGTTCACATTCGAATTTGGTCGCCTTCCATTATAATTTTTACAACAATTTTGGCTGTAGCTGCTCCAACTGGTCATCTGCGATCATCTTTAATGCTTTCCCTGCCTCTATTGCATGAACTAGGCCAACTTTTAAACAGTGGATAATGCATTGAGTCAACACTATCTTTAATTGTTGGCTTATAAGTATGGAGTCAGGGAAACTAAACTGTAGTCTATGTCATTATAACTAGTGTTGCACTATGAATTAGGATAGGCCTGACTCAAATTGTGGCAAAAAAAATTACAAAAAATGAACCCTCTAACCCTATATTGAGTCTAGGATTGCTTTTATGGTTTTTAGCAGTTTTAATGTTTAAAATTGCCTTTCAGCATTGCTCCAGTTCCTGCCTTGCTCTTGCCACAATATCACTGCCAGAGCTATGTCCCTAAGTTACCCCTAGGTTTTGGAAACCAAAAGTGGTGTTGAGCACGATGCATGATGTCCATTGTCATGTCCAATGTCATTTTATAAGACATATGGGTATTCTAGGGAAACTGGAAGTGAACTTGGATGGTCATAGCAGAAGTGACTACTCAGAACAAGTGATGCAAAGACTGAAGGGACGCTGAAAAATTAGCTAACGCTTAAAAAGTTATGGCACCAGTTAGCTTTGAAGGTAGGGTTAGGGAGAAAATTCAGGTTTGAGATGTCCTGAACCCACAAGTCTGTTGAACCAGTGTGGAACTGAACATGGCCTTATTCATGCAAAATTAATTATACCATGTGACCATAAGGGACTGATTAAAATCTGTATAATGATTTCTAACTGCATTAGGAGTTTGCATCCATAAAAAAGTTCATATGATAACAACACATAGGAAGTTTCTGTTACCAATGTGAGTGACAAAGATCTAATAATAAAGATGAAAGAAAACATGTCCCCAACGCCCGATTCAAGCTGTTTTCATTTTTATTATTATTTATTTTAAAGGGCCATTAATTTTAGAGTGCTGTACATTCAAGGAGGTTTACATACATTAAATAAGTTTAAACAAAGTACAAGGACAACATTAATTGACTAACAGGAGAGAGAGGACCCTGTGCACGAAGGCTACAATCTACAATGAAGGAGGATTGAGGCAGAAGGTGAGGGGCAGGCATGTTCGTAGGGTGATGTAATGGTGGCAGGGTTATTGTAAATTGTAGACATTCTGAAAAGATGGGTTTTCAGGTGGCATTTTAAACTAGTGAGTGTGAAGTAGAGTTTGATGTGTTGGGGTACTGAGTTACAGAGTATGGGGGAAGTGCGGTAGAATTCTTGGAGATGGTTGTTTTAGGTGCTAATCTGGGGAGAGCAGAGAAGAAGTGTCCTATGAGGGGTGGAGATTGTGTGAGGGGAGGTGTCTGGAGATTAAGGCAGAGATGTTTGTAGCGGGGGCAGGTTAATGTAGAGCCTTGTAGGTCATGGTATGGTTATGGTAAAGAATAAGGAGAGGAGAAAGGCAGAGGAGTTGCAAGGAGAGAGTGGATCAGCCAGGCAGAGGAGTTAAGGATGGATTGAAGGGAAGCAAGAGGGCTAGATGGAAGGCCACAGAAAAGGATGTTGTGGCAGTCTAGGTGGGAGATGAAAAGGGAATAGACTAGCATTAATTAACATCAAAGTTAGGGAATGAGAGGATTTGAGAAATATTTTTCAGGTGGAGACAGCAGGCAAGTAAGGGCTTGGATGTATGGTTTAAAGGACAGAGAGGAGTCAAAGATTATCCCAAAGTATCAGACTTGCAAGACCATTGAGAGTGTAGTGCTATGGACTATGGTAGAGAGATTAGGTGTGGGGATAGAGTGGGATGGTGGAAAGATGATGAATTCATGTTTCTCCACAATTAGTTTCAGGAGGTAAGAGGAGAAGGAGGATGTGGACGATTCTGGGATCCTGGATAGCAAAGGGATAATATCTGGGCCGGAGAAGTAAAGTTGGGTGTCATCGGCATACTAATGGTAATGAAAGTCATTTGATGATATGAGTTGACCCAAGCCAAGAGCATAGCTAGAGAAGAGTAGAGGACCAAAGACTGAACCCTGAGGGACACCAAAAGAGAGATGGCGAGAGGAGGAAGTGGTGCAAAAGTGAGAGATACTAGACATCCGATCCAGGGAAAGGCCAAATCTATGATGCCAATAGATGAGAGGATTTGTAGCTGGAAGGAGTAGTCAACAGTAGTTGCGTGAGGTTTTACCAGTTGCTAGATCATTTGTGATTTTGTTTAGGGCAGCTTCAGTAGATTGGTGGAACCGGAAAGCAGAATGCAGTGGGTCAAGAAGTCAATTGGATGAGAGTTGGGATGATAGGTCAAGATAGAGATGAGATAGGGTAATAGTTGGACACAGAGGAGAGGTCAATAGATGGTTTCTTAAGGATACCAAAGGGTTAACAATAGGTTGAAAAGATTGGTGAGGGCTGGGATAACTACAGTACTAAAGTCTAGGATGAGGCTATGTAACTATCCCAATAATCATATCTAGTGATGGAAGAAGCAAAAAGAAAAGAGCACATGAGAAACTTTAGTTTTTGGTGGTTTCCCTTTGAAAAGATATAATAATTGATTCAAATACTATATAAGCTCTTTCATTTTATTGATGCAGAAATCTTTTAGTGTTAAATCATTGTTGGTTAATACACACCAATATTTTAAATTCATGAGCCTAAATCACACATTAGAGTACCAAACAACCACAAGGGTCCAAGGACCATATTTAGAGCCAACTCTAGAAACAATTACTTGCCAGTAGGGGTTGTTTGTTATGTGTATATTCACGAATAATCCATGAAACCTTATTAATTATATATCCTCCATGTTTAATAACAACAATGTTTATGATGCAATTAAAAGTAAAAGGACGCATATTCTGTGTGCAAGTACAGGGTAAGTCAAAAGTCCCAGGACACCCTTTCATATCGGAAACAAAAGGGAAAATAACATATCTGAATACCCCAGCAAGTAATAGGTTAGATGCCTATCTTTTAGGGTATGTTTGGACAAAGGATGCCATCTTGAAAGCCACCATTTTGGCTCAAGGGTAAGTTTTTTCCAGTGGGAAGGTGGTAGCACATTATTGAAGACCAAAAATCTCAGAAATGTCTCATGAATCAATTGCTGCAATCAAATTAGCAATATCTTTTGTGGTTCGAAAGTTATCAAAACAAAAATATCTCCTGCTGGTGCACAACGATTGGACCCAGTGCCTTCAGCTCTGTGCTCAGCACCAGGGACAACACATTGAACATGTCAAATAGCTGTTGTTGTTGCAAATTTATGACAATCATGCTACACGGCCACCTTCCCATTGGAAAAACTTGCCCTTGAACCAAATTAGCAGCTTTCAAGATGACGACCATGTTCTGGAGATAGCCTAAAAGATAGGCCCCCTCACCCTTTAGTTGCTGGGGTATTAAAATATGTCATTTTCTCTTTCGTTTTTGAAATAAAATCCTGGGACTTTTAACTCTACAGATCATTTCCTCTGATGCACCCAAGGTATACTTGCCAGCCTTATCATTTCTTTTGTAAGACTCTCGTGTTCTCAAGCAGATCAGGGGTGTTCCTTAGTGGATCATTTGTGTTCCTGGAAGCGTGGCTAAAATCTCCCGCAATCAGTAAAGAAAAGGTTGGTAGGTATGACCTCAGTCCGGTCCTGTTTATTACTAACTGAAGAAAGGCAGTAATTAACTTGCAGAAATTTATAATCTTCCTCCGTAGGTTGACCAGACTATCAGCAAAGTACAGACTACTTAGGTTCTTTTGACATAGAAGTATCATTAAAAGGGTTGTCTCATTACATTGATTCATCTTACCTCAGTCCTGTTTTCTTGGTTTCATTTTGAATTCAGGGGCGTGTTTACTGGCTTTAACTAGGCTGCAGTAGAAGCCAGGTCTGTAGCTATAGCAACCAGTGCTGGCAGCCTATCATGAGAGACTGAATAGGTCTGTCGATATAACGACCACAGGAGCTGATGCAGCCCATACAAGCGGGGATATCTCAGAATAGGTAGGATACTGTTAATGGACACATATTGCAAAGTGACTCACTTTTGCAAGATCTTTAACATAAAAAACAATCCTTGTAGTGAGACAACCCCTTTTAAAATGGAGTGGGGCCACTGGAAACGTGATTTTTCAGTCCAACCGGTATATTTAGAAAAAAAAATAATAATAAATAAAAAATAAATATAATATATATATATATACAGATATATATATATTGATATATACTATTTTTTATATATACTATAAATATATATACATATACATATATATATATATATATATATATATATATACACACATTAGGAATATGGCTATTAATCTGTTTGTGAATGTTTTTTTTTCCTATTCATAATAATATCTAAAACCATTTTAGTCCTGTTGTTGCTGCTAATATTATTATTATTGTTGTTGTTGTGCTTCTATTGTATTCTTGACATATATTTTTTAAGCAACTGTGCTTATTAGCATGCATTTTGCATAGGCTCTAGAGGAATGAGATTGTATGAGGGTCATTAAATTGTGCATGCTAAATACATCATAAATTATTTTTACACAATTACAATTAAAAACACCTTTTTTCATTTTGACTTGAGTTTCTCAGGGGTTCTATTTTCAGACTCTCCCAGACTCCCTTAACTATGTATCTTGTTCATTGCCCCAGTTACAGCCGTCAAGATTTTCCACCTATTGTGGGATGTTATAAATATAAATAAGGTATACATTTTAGGGTCATTGTCTACTAATGGAGGTTCCCAAGAAATTTGCTCCTTTGAACCACAGGGAATATTTTCACCCCTTATGAAGCTAAAAATCTCTTAGGTGATTTTAAATAACCTATATAATGTATCTTACTACTGGCATATAAAAATATGGTATAAGGTTCAAGTGCCACATAATACAAATAATATGTCCTTAGTGTTCTAAGTTTAAGGTCAATCATATCTTTTTCTAGCTCCTTGTGATATGTGGTTTGCACACATTGAAATTTCTGTTCTGTTCATCAGTAGTGGTGTGTTGTAACAGCCTTTTGAATTTTAGGTCATTTTCTCTCCATGCATTCAGCTGTACTCTTTGCACTGTAGATTGTTTTCAGTAGATATAAAATCTCTACATGATTCCATTCATGCATATTTTGTCAGGCAAATCAACTCAATTTTGTTGCAAATCTCACACCTGGTGAATCAAGTCTACTGTCTGCAAGAGAAAAACAGTCTGTACTTTTCCTGACATGCTACTTTATTTATCTCTTACTGCTGAAAATATACACAGTCAAGTCACATTATTATGAACACCAGGAAAAATGCAGAGTAGACGGTCTGGAAGTAACCCAATAAGGTCCTGCTTTATTGTCACAGGTATCTGGAGCCATGCTGACTGCAATGCATCCCATAGCTGCTGGAGAGTGTATTGGGGAGGATTCATAGAGCGAACGTAATGATTAAGGTGATACCACAGATGCTCTTTTGGGTTACAGTCTGGAGAATTAGGAGGCCAGGGCAGTACTTGGAAGTCCTGGTCATGCTTTGTTAACCAATAACAGACTTTTCTAGCTATGTGGCATGTTGCATTGCCTTGCTGGAAAATCCCATCCACCTTAGGGAGGACAGTCAGCATGTATGGGTATAAATGATTTGCAAGGATGGATTCATAGAGAAATTGATTGAGAGTGCATTCCATAGATAGTGGCCCAGAAAATGCCATGAAGACATTCCCCAGACCATAACACTGCTACTGGTACCAGTAGCAGTGTTATTCCAACAATGGTTTAAAGGTGTGTGTTCTCTGATGTTTCTCGCCTGATTTGGGCAATACCTATACCTTCAATAAAGCAAAAAATGCAACTCATCAGAAAACCATTAGCCAATTAGCTGAGTTCCAGTGCCAGCATGAAAATTTAAACCTTTTTTGCTGGTGCAACTTTGTTAGCAGAGGTGTAGTGTAATGTCTGTCCCCCTGCTTCAGAGCCCCATACAAAGTAGGGTTTCATGAATTGCTGCGTCAGACACATCACTTTGGTGAAGAAGTGCTCCATTATATCGTCTTAGTCCACCTTCATGCATATTTGTGCCTGACATCCATTTCTCACATAAATGACATATGGTGCTCCAGAGTTTCCATGTCACTTATTCACTTATTCGCCATTTGTTCATTCACAACACACTTTCACTACAGTAGCATGTGAAAAGTTCACAAACTGCACAGTTTCAGATATACCACCACCAATGGCCCAAAAGCCATGAAACATCACTTGCTGCAACCCTACTAAATTACCCCTTTTACCTGTGACAGCAACTTTCAATATTTTTTAATAATTCTTAAGTCCTGCAGTTTTCACTTAGCCTAATAATAGTCTGACACTTCCTGTTCTGTACAGAAAGAGCTCAGTTGTCTTCCACCTCCCTGTACACTGATTTCTTCCCAGGTCACAGAGCATGACTAGAAAACTCTCCTATCGAAGTGAATGGGACTGAGCCAGTCTTAAGTCTCCTATGCGCATGAAACTGCTGTAAAGCATGTCTCTGGCTGCTGTTAAAGAAGTGTAAGCAAGGCCTAGTGGCCAAAGTGAGAACTGCAAGACTTAAGAATTATTAAAAAAAAACAATCAAAAATTCCTAAAAAATGTGTTTAACATAAAAATGGGACTTAAACAATGACTAATTTTTTGATGACACATTCCCTTTAACGTCATTAAAACTATTTGCAAAGTTGCATTTTTATTGCATTGGAAGCAATTCAAGGTAGACAATTCAATGCCATAAACAATTTTGTAAGTCAATTGTTTATGGCATTGCAAGTAGAGTAGGATTTTAATGTGCGGTAAAATAGTTTGGAAGGGAAGTTACAAGACATTTCGCCTATCTACAATTGATCTTCTCTATGGTCTGACCAGCCCATCTACCAAAGATTTCCATTAACAGTGGAAATTAATAGGAATATTAATTAGTTATCAGAGTTTCTCCTTCGGCAATCTCCTAATATTGTGCATAAACTAACCCCAAACTAAATATAATCTCAAACTTGTTGAGCAAGATCTAGATAACAAGGGTAATACCCGACAGTTTCTTCCATCACTATACAGTTTATTATAACAAATATATATTTAATATATATAATAAATATATAAAAATATATATATATATATAAAAAATACTGTAATGTATAATACATGACCAAAACATTACTTTTCTTTGTCACTTTGTTCATATTTGTGTTTTTATTTAGTATTCACTTTTGTTTTTTGTGTTTTTTTTCTGTTAAGGCAAGCAGCATTATAGGCATAAGCTTGTATAGTTCCCATAAGTCTTTAAAGTAAAAATATTATAGCGGATTAATCCCTTAGAAATCTGTACACTAGATGTATCAGTCTTTAAATGGAGCACAATCCCAGAGAATCTATTCACTTAGGGTATTAACTGAGATAATTCTATATCTCTGATTGCTACTTTCTTTTCAATGACCCTATTTCCTGGGGCACGCTGACCTGACTGATCTCATTTGGTATACTGTAGCTCTTCAAGGAAAGATGAGTTAGCGTGTTCTCACCAAAATGTAGTCACAATCCCCTATTACTTTTTTCTGTAGACTTCTATCTTAACAGCTATGGCAAAACCCTTTATATACCTAGTTTCCAGTTGGATTAGGAACATGCATCCTATTTACAGTATAACGATGCTGTAGATATTCTATGTGGTAATTTGAAAGTTTCAAAATTTTATATAACAGCAAATGTTGTAAAATAACAAAGCAAACAGTACTTACCTCCATCCAGCCTTAAAGGGGTTTTGCCAGGACGTGCCTTATCTGCTAAGAAGCTAATGTAAACAAGCCACGCTAGCTGAGAGAGAGAGACACAGCCAGAGCACAGAGCCGTGCATAAGGGATCGTGTGAAATGTTCACTCAAATAATCAAACTACAACTAGTGGATTCTGTATACAAAAGACAACACCTTTTCTCCACACAGCTTGTAACTTCTTCATGTTCCCTTCATCAGATAAAGCAGGGATCTACTCAGATAATCACACTACAACTAGTGGATTCTGTATACAAAAGACAACATATTTCTACCCAGTGCCTTGAAAGCTTCTTCAGCTCCCTTTCATCAGATAAGAAGTGTGCTCTGCACAAGCCCGGCCAGCAGCTCTTGTCAGGTCTTCTTATCTAATAGAAGCTTTTAAGTAACTAAGGGCAGGTAAGGCAGCCTGTAGCTCTCTCAGGCTGCAATTTTTGTAATCACATATATTTAGAAAAGTGATTAAACACCCATTTTGGAGGATCCCACGTCAACTTTAGATCGTGGCAAAACCCCTTTAAAGTTCTGGTGGGCTCTGTTCTTTGTTAACTAGCAACTGGCAAGTGACCACTGTAACCAGTCAGACACATGTGCCATACTATTGTCATCATAGTGATAGGAGCCACACTTCCAATAATTCCGCACGTGACCACTGAAGCCACTGATGGGCTTCAGCATTCATCTGCCTATCACTTGTAAACAATAATAAGAACACCCACCAAAACTTCAATTCTAGATCACCTGGTAAATGGAGAGGTATTATTTGTTTTGTAATTTTATAACATTGGCTGGGCTTTTCATTTTTTAAGGGTAGACACACTCTTTACAATGTACTTCCATAGTGTCACGGACGCCCCTGCGACCACTTTCACGGGTTGCAGGCGCGTCCGTGCCCCTGCTTCCAGCGGAGCCCCGTCCCGCACGTCGGGTTCGGGGTCTGCTCGTTTTCCCGCCCCTCCAGCGTTCACTTACCCGGCCGCGCTCCTGCTCTGTCTGGCTCCGTCTCTCGGCGTGTGGCTCCGCCCCTAGGGGCGCGTGTTGGCAGTTTGAATTTAAAGGGGCAGTGCGCCGGTAATTGGTCATTGCCGGGCACTGCTCCTATTTTAGTCCGGCCTCTTCCTGGCGGCCCTCGCCGGATCCTTTATGTATGTTCCCTAGGAGAAAGCTGTCCAGAGAGTTCCTGTTTGCCTTACCGTGTACCGACCGTCTGCCTACGTTTCCCGACTACGAACCAGAGCCGCCTGTCCTGACCTCCTGCGTGTCTACCGTCTACGAGCCTGAGCCGCCTGCCCTGACCACCTGCCTGTACCCGACTACGAGCCTGTCTGCCGTTCCTGTACCTCGTACCCTTGGCCGCCACCGCAGGCAAGCCCCGCCAGTGGTAGTGACCTGGTGGACTCCCGCCGCAGCAAGACCATCCCGCTTTGCGGCAGGCTCTGGTGAATACCGGGACCCACTTAGATTCCACTCCCTGGTGGGGGCTTACGCCATCGCCTGCGGTGGTCCAGTGGATCCACCACCAGACTGTTACACATAGCTAGGGTTTCAAAGGTCTAAAATCTCATTTACATGTAAGTTGGCTGAGTAATCTATTGTGAGTAGTTGCCGCTCTAGGATTGCAGCAAAGTCCAGTGTAGACAGAGCCACAGACAGGATTTCTGGTTCCAAGCAAAGGGCCTTCAATGTTTTATTAATGCCACAGGTGGGTACAGTAAAACAGGTGTCAAAATAGAAAACATAATAGTAAGCAAAGAAAACTCCTGCTCGTCTGAGCACTAACTAACACACAGTAGAGACCAAAAAATAAGTATAACACACTTTAACTCACCTGTAGTTTGCCCACACTAAACGTAACTGTTTTCAGTATGGCTGTAGGGGATATCCTGGATATCTCCAATTAAGTTGCCTTTCAGGCCAAACTCTTTGTCCTGTATAGCAGATCCCATCTAGTCAGCTGACGAGCTAACTTATAAAATCCAGCCAAACCCTGGCCTGAAACACAGGGAGTAGGCACCCACCCAACACTTTGCCTACTCCCACTAAAAGCCGTCCCGGATTGGCTGAAACCACCATACTAACTATAAACCGATGCCAACCACTTACTGTGGCTGATTACTAGAGATGGGCGAATTGATTCTAACGAAGTGGACTTCGTTTAGATTTTCAGGAAAACTTCGGTTCTGAACGAAGTCGAACTTTGGGGTACTTCGCGGGAACGAAGCGTGCTTTTGATTGATAAAATGGCTGCGAGCACATGGCGTTACATGGGGCAAAGAACTCTGGGAGGAAGAAGGGCATAGCCTGCATGACATGTGCAGAGATGAAGCCAATCAGAGACCGGCGGGATTCTGTGACGTCACCGCACTATATACGTCCGGGCACGACGCTGGGAGCTCTCACTCCTCTCACTGTACTGAGTAGGGAAGGTGCTGCCGCAGCTGCTTATGATAGCTGATACTAAAGAACTCATTTTTATACAACGATTTTTGGGGGGTGTCTCAGCTTGTCTCAGAGACTGCTTCTCTTAATGTTCTATTTCTGATTTTTTGGGGTATTGGATCTGAAGTCCAGTGTGCGTCCAATGCAGCTGCATATACATTTTAGTGCTATCTGCTCACAGCACATTGAATATCCAAGGGTTATCTAAGCCTGTTGTATTCATTTAAAGAAACAGCGTTTTTACAATCCAAATACCACTTAATTTTTGGTTGCTCATTTCTTTTGCGCAATTTACATCCAGGGGTTAATTAAGCATTGTTCTGCTGTTGTGGTCACTAAAAGAAACGTTATTTTTCACGGCCAAAGAAGAAATTTTTCCTGTAGCATAATTCACAAGCGAAGGTTAATTACAAATTTTTCTGTTGTTGTGTACCGTAAAATATACGCCATTTTAACACGCTACAAAGCTGGTAATTGTTGGCAGCATATTTCTTTTGCAAAATTTACATCCAGGGGTTAATTAAGCGTTGTTCTACTGGTCATTAAAAGAAAAGGTTTTTTTTTACCTCCAAAGAAGAAATTTTGCCTGTAGCATAATTCATATCCGTAGGTTAATTAAGCCTGTTTGTGCTTTTATATTCAGTAAAATACACAGTGTTTTTAAACGGCACATACAAGTCAATTTTTCCTGCTCATTTGTGGAGCGCAATTTATATCCAAGGGTTACCCAAGCTTCTTAGTGGGTTCATTTGGAGTCCAAATACAGGGTGTGTATTATCATATACAGATATCTTCATCAAACAGTGTCTGTACATTTTAGAACAAACAGTAATGTCAGACAGAGAGGTGGCAGACTCTTCAATTGCGAGTGGCAGTGGCACAAACATTCCTGGAGCAGGCCCAGGTCGCAGCACAGCAAGGGGACGTCGCAGCAGGGGTCACTCGGTGAGGCCACAACTGCCGCTGTCATCTAGCGACCGTGTGTTGTTCAGCAACCCAATGGTTCTTGATTGGTTGACTAGGTCATCCACTTCCTCCCAGATGACATCTGACAACCCCAGCCAAGAGTCGGTGGGAACGTCAGACACAACCCTTAGTTGGCATGGCCCGGGAGTGGGTCAGCGGCCCTCACCTGTCCTCAACCCGCCACGGTCCCATCCGGTTCCCTCAGCCAGAGATCTACTATGTGGTCTGGGCTCAGTGCCACTATACAGTGAGGATGAACAATTTGAGGAGGGCAGTCAAATCCCCTGCTTCTTGCAATATTGATGTGGAGAGTGGCATGGGAGGTTTTTTGGCGAGTGGTAAGCCTCTGCATACCAAGACGGTTGATGAGGACAGCAGTGACAATCAAACACTCATGAAGTATAAACATGGTGGTTTGAATCCAGTTTCTGCATTACACCAGTATGTTCAAATGCAGCGTATGGAACTTGAACTGAAGGAGACCATAACTACAGGAATTGTTTTCGGTCCATATTTGGCATTCTGTGCCATTGTTGCTGGAATTCAGACCAAAACTAGAATGGGACCGAAAACAAACAAAAGACAACTGCAAACTGGCTTTGTATGAAAAAGGGGAGGTCCTCCCCTGTTAGAGGTGTAAAAAGGGGAGGAACTCCCCTGTTAAAGGTGGAAAAAGGGGAGGTCCTCCCCTGTTAAAAGGTGGAAAGAGGGAGGTCCTCCCCTGTTAACGGTGGAAAAAGGGGAGGCCCTCCCCTGTTACCTGTTCATCAATTTCGCCCTGTTCAATAATTTCCCCCTGTTAATATATTTATTCTTTTTCATCAATTTCCCCCTGTTAATATATTAATTCCTGTTCATCAATTTCCCCCTGTTAAATATTTATTCCCGTTATAAATTTCCCCCTGTTAATTTTTTATTCCTTGTCATCAATTTCCACCTGTTAATCGTTCCTGTCCCCCGTGTACCCGCCCTTTCTCTATTTCCTACTCAATTCCCTGCCTGCCCTGACCTGTTGGCCTGATTTTTGACCATTTTGTCTTCGATTGGGACCTCACTGCCCCTCGGCTGCCCCGAAATATCGCGCCAGGGGTACGACCTGGTAGGACTCCCGCCCAGAAAGTCCCCCTGCTTTGGGCAGGCTTATAAAAACCCGGGACCTATTTAGACCCTCCCCGGGCGGGCCGCTACCCCCCAGCTTGCGGTGGTCCAGACAGCCACACCCTGTCGTTACAATGGCTGAAGTGCATCCAAGTTTCCCGGGCCCATTTTTTTGGGAATGGTGCGGTCCCCCATTAAAAAGGGAGGGACTGCGACCACCAACTTGGGACAGAGAAAGGTCAGTTTCTGCCTTAGGGATGGCTAGATGCATACGGCTGTCTCTTGCTCTCGGTGAACGACTCGGGGCACCATGAGGGGCCGAGGAGAGGATATCGGCCCGGGTAGATATGTAATAGGGGGAAGTTGTCTTCGGCAGGCGGGTGAAGCCATGACTGCCTAAAAGGGGGAGGCGGCCATGGTGCTACAGCTGTTGGGGAAGGAGGGACCACCCCATTGAAACACAAAATGGGCCCTTGCTAAAAGGTGATGCAGGGCCGTGGAACAAAATTAGGTCCCCTGGTCACGTTTTAAAATCCCCCACGATTCACATAAGTTTTTTTTAACCCTCCTCGGGTGTTTTCGTCAAAAACTGGCCACCCGGATAGGGAATTTACCAAAAAAGCGCTGCACTGCTGCTGTTACCCCCCTGAACCATGAGCCCCCCTTTCCGCTACTTTCTGGGACCCGTAAAGGGGGGTGGTTTAAACGTGCCTTGGCTCCCAACCTCGCACTCCGCCCCCGGGTGACACCCCGGGCCCCACTACCGCTTAAAGGGCTGCCCCACGCCTGAACGCAAGCTGCTGCCTCTTCTCCTATGAAAAAAAAATGATAAACCCCTTTTACACTGTTGGTCTGGGCAGCTCTAGCATACATGGGGTTTTAAAAAAACCACCATTTCTTGACACCCCAACTTTTACTCTCCGGCCCAGAATTAACTCTTAAAGTCCCAAGATCCCAATGTCTGTCGTCCAAAAGCCTCATTCTTCCCCTCCCGTCCCTAAAAATTTAAAGTAGAGATAAAAGGAATGCTTTCCCGGGCCGGGGCAATGGGTTTGTCCCCAGGGGAGGCGACCCCGTAGGGCCCCCTTCATCCAGGGGAAAAAGGGGGGACAAGGGGACGGAGGGAAATGGGAATTTTTCGTTTGGGGGGGGACTTTATGCTTGTTTAAAAATAGGGCACCCAAAAAAACTTGTCCCCGCCTCGCCTGCTTTTGTCTCCCATGTGTGATCACTACCGATTAGTGTTTGCCTGTCACCGCCCCCTCCTCAACGTGTCGCTTAAAAAACCCGACGCTTGCAAAAAACCCCCCCGAACCTCCTCATCATATTTGCAAGCTTCTCAAGAAGCAGGTGGGGTCTTCCCCCCCTCTTTGCTGCCCCCTGTCCTCAAATTTGGCCCCCACTGTATGGGTGCAGAGGGCCCTGCACATAGTTGCTCTGGGTGTGGGAAGCGAACGGGAAGAGGGGGTTGAGGACAGTGAAGCCCCCACCCCTCCCGGGGCCCCTGCCCAAAAAGGGTTGGTGTGACAAACCCACCGCTTTGTCATCCTTGGGGGGAAAAAGGTATACCATTGGGTTTAAACAAAGGCCGGTAGATACACCCCAGTGTGGCCCCCACAGGGTGACTCCCTTACGTCCCTTTTTCTGTGCCGGTCGTGGTGGCTACGGGAACCCACCGGTTCATTTCGCTTGGTAAACGTAGCCCTCAATGTTTTTTTTCCCGCTTTTGTGCCATACTTTATCAGGGTACTTCCGATTCAGTTTTTTTTAGTTTTTGCCTCTTAAGTGCCCAGGGAATTTTTTGAAGGCGATTGAACGGCGGCAGTCATTGCGTGTCATACTAAAACCAACATTTTGAAGCCAAACCAATCCCCCCCTTGCATAAATTAAACATGGGACAAGGGTTTTACAGCACCCTCCAGGCTCTGTGCAGCCTGGAAATAGCTGTTTTTTAATGCGATTCGTCCCGAAGCAATTCGGACCGAAAATAATTTTGTCGGAAAATTCGGCGAAGTCACCAAATCGAATTTTTGAGAACTTCGCCCATCTCTACTGATAACATGCAAGAAATGTAGCTGGGATGTACACACTATTATGGACCTTCCCAGCTGCCACCTTACACTACATAAAGACTACAGAGCTATTCTTATTCTATGGGGATGTTCAAACTTCATAATTTCAGTATGAAGGATATTCAATGGATGTCCATTTCTCACTATTAATGCTGCAAGTGTGAATGAGACCTTAGAACTGGGCTTACACTGTGACTTGTACTGTATACTCAGTGGCACGGTTTATATTACCTGTCAGTGGAAGTCTGTAAGTAATAATCTCACTATTAAAAAAAAAAAACACTCAGTACCACAGTTAGGATACTCTTAATCAAAATGTCATCTTCTGGGACATCTGTCAAGATACAGTGAGGCTACAGGTGCCTGAAGTGTCTGTGGGAGCTTTGGCCCAGAAACTTTCATATGTAGAAACAGCTGTATTTATTTCTTTATTGAATATATTCCCACTTGTATATATCTATTTACTAACCCTTTCCCTTACTTTTTTGTCACCACTATATATGCTTTGTCCAAGAACTACAGAATTTATGTTGCTACTTGAATAGTAAGTGTATAGAAAAATTTATAATTGACAGTATATCTACAAGGGTATTTGAGGTTAAAATATACCTTCATCATATATTATGAGCTTTGAGCATCAATCTGGATCCCAGAATGCCACTACCAACTGGATCAGATGATAAAATAAGTGATGGAAGTACAAAAATTACTGAAATATACAGTGATGCACTGGGTGATCCCAGCACCACATTACAGATCTTAAGCAGCACGCCAGCTAGGAGACAATAGATAAAAACTCAGGCCAAACAGTATACTGTAGTTTTGTTACATTATGCGCAAGAGCGTTAGCAGATCACTTCCCAAACACTACAATGCATAGAGAAATAGACAAAAATTGGACTGAACTATGGATAGGAATACAAATTTTAATTAAATTGGTTTCAGTTTGCTTAAAGGGGATGTATCGCTTCCTTACTTCGGCTAATTCACACTGCTCTTAGCTTCCCAGCTCTGTGAATGCAGGGGCGTTTCTTCCCCTCCCAGCTGGATGACATCATCCCCCCTTCACTGCTGGCCTGAGACTCCACCCCCTCCCCTCTGAGTCCACATATCACTGTGTCTCTCCCTATCAGTCTTATTTTATAAGAGCTGTATACATACCACAGACTGCATTCAATCTAATCTGAGCACTGATCTCCTCTCACAGCTGGAGATGTATTACAGCTTTCTAAGAACGGCACAGATCTGCGTGTATGCAGGAGAGTTAGGCACAGGGACAAAAAACTGTCATGTTTTCTAATTGTACAATCTGCTGCAGTCTGTTTCTGCTAGGTGTGGAAACAGAAAATGCTACGGCCCCTAACTCTGAGTCAGAGACACAGCTCCGTGAATCGACCCAGGGGCTGTACAGAATGTAAATGAGCTCTCAGCTAGTGAATTGCAAGGAGGAGGGATCAGGAGGGATTAGACCCCCACTGGAGATCAGTGTAAATAAAAACACAAGATAAGGACACTGTGAGAACAAGGCAGCTTTGCTAATGACATCCAATTGCAAAGTTGCTTGTTTTCACTGTCCCCTTATTCTGAAGACCATTTAATGAAACGATAACACCCCTTTAAGCAAAAACAACTTTTAGACATACGAAGAATACATGAAGAATTGACCTTTGCTATAAATTTGAAATCTTATTCAAATAGGATACGGAAGATTTTCTACATCATTGGGTGCTTTATATGTCCACTTAAAGGGGTGTTCCCACAAAACAACGTGCACTGCACAGGTCGGCTCTCAGCTGCGAGTCAACCGTGCATGAGAATAAGGAGGATGGCGTTTGCAGCTGTCTCTTTTCCATTCACTTATTAAATCACTGGACTGCCTAGTTATGCATACATGTGACTGCTCCCCCAGAGTGAGAGACATTTTTTGTAGGAACACTTTACTTGAACAATAGAAGATGTAAGAAATCTGCCTTGCACCAGTTGCTGACTACCCACTGGTTTTAAACGTCTGATCAGATAACATTTAACTCTGTAAGGACATTTTAAAACATCTTTGTAGAGGTTCCAGCTGCTAGACTCTCTAGAAGGAAGCTAGGGGTGGTATATTACTGTCCCTGCCTTCCTGATTGCTAAATACACAGTAATAAAGTCAACCGTGCATGCGTTTTCAGCTGACTTCTCATTTCACTTATATGAGAGTTCAGAATATAGCCGAGTGTGTACACTCAGCTAAATTCGGGAGCTCTCCTAGAGGTGAATGGAGAGCCATGAGCACCACCCTCCTCACTCTCAAGCACGGTCGGCTCACAGCTAGCTGAGAGATGACCTATTCGGTACACATTGTTGCATGGGAACACCCCTTTAAGGAAAAGTGACAACCACCAAAAAAATTCTCCACATCAACATTTACTTTGAAAATTAAAGGGGTAATATAACTCCCCCCCCCCCCAAGAAATTAAAAAAGCAGTTATTTGTATAAATAACAAGATATACATGTAGTCACCCATTTAAACCACTACCTGTCCAGCATTGAAGCTCTATTGATTTCTCTGGTTTTTGTTTAGAAACATTCGGCAAGTGACCACTGCAGCCAATGATTCGGTGAAAGACCAGAGCAACCTCCTAAGCTATAAAGTTGGATCGACGGTGGCTTAAAAAGTTGAATATAATTATATTTTTTTGAACATTACATTTTTATTTAAATTTCTTACATATCAAGTAAGCAAGGTAAACAATTGCCAAGCGAAGGAATATCAAACATATGATATAACAACGGAACAAACAACAAAAAAAAAAAAAAAAGCCATGTATGATCTCGGAGAGATTGCTTGCCATATTGTGAAGTACAAACCTTATTATAATTGCCTTCAACCGTCTCTTGTAACTATGGTTGGGCTGGCTATGGACTGCTCTCTGTATGGAGAGGGAACGGTAGGAGACTTTAAGGGGCAGGAGACTTTTTAGATCCGGGCACCTAAAGGCCACCTGTGATCATTTAAAGTATGGGGAGTCTAGCCAAATTTTCCATTTGTTTTTTCTCTTAGCCGTTAGGTGCGGGGGGATAATTAGGCATGTTTCATTAAGGAATTGGGAATTAACCCGGTGAATGACCTCATTAAATGGCATAGGGGAGGAGGATTTCCAAAATCGGGCTATGGTGAAGCGGGAAGCTATGAGCACATGCTGAATTACTGTTTGGTGGGTAGGGGGGATCTCCTCCAAGGTGAGGTCCAATAGAGCCAACTCCTGGGTGAGCACGAATGTGGAGTGATATAGCTCTCGAATGAGGCCTTCTGTCTGAGACCAAATTGCATTAGCTACAGGACAGGACCACCACATGTGGGAAAGAGTGGCAGCTGAACCACATCCTCTCCAACACATTCTAGAGGTGCCAGGGAACATATGAGCTATGCGGTTCGGGGTAAGATACCATCTAAACAGCAACTTTCTGGAGAGTTCTAAATGATTAACGCAGTTGGAGTGTTTAGGGACCGAAGCCGCCGCTCTCCACCAATCTTCTACTGAGAATGATTAGATAGTTCCGATTCCCATTTCACCATATATTCTAGTTTAGTATCAGGGTTTTGTTGTGACAGAGTAGAGTAGGCTGCTGAGAGGCCTTTAGCTTGCCTGCCCGGAGTTAAGAGGTAATGGTAAAATGGCGTTTTGTTCCCTGTGGTAGGATGGGGTGTAATGGCGTGCACTGCGTGTCGTATTTGAAGGTACATGTAAAATTGGGAGTTGGGGATCCCGTAGGCGCGTGACAGATCTTCAAAGGATCCAAAGATCCCTTCTGAGAAGAGATCTCCAATCAGCCGTCCCCTTATATCCAATTTTTTAAGGGGGAACCTGAATAATTGTGCCATCAAAGTGGACATGGGGCAATTATACTTATTAATTGTTATTACTCGAGTGCTTGCCACATAGCCATATAGAAATCAGGTGTTGAGTCGTGGGGAAGGTATATTGATCGGTCGGTAAGGGGGGAAAAGCCTGTGTCAATGCTTTGGTGGTCCTTAAATTGAAGGGGAAGGACTGAGTCATTTTCGATGTGACCAGTTGGGAAATGGGGAGCCCCAAAAGGTTACCCCCGGTTCAAATTTTGCGGCAGGTTGTAACGTTTTAATTTAAAAAGGCTAAACCTCCAATTGTTTCTGTAAATAAAAGTACTGCCTTTTAAAAATCTAGGTTTCCCCCGATCCCGATAAATCGTAGGGTTGAGATTAATTTATTCAAAAGGGGGCGGGATCAAAAAAAGGTAGGGCTCGGGCGATATAAGATTTTTTGGAAGAAGCACCATCTTTCCCAAAATTTGATTTTTTGAAAAATTTCCAGGAAAGGTGGGCCCTGCATAGGAAAGAATATCTTCAGTTTTAGCTTGTGAAAGATTAAAGTTTCCAATTTGTAGCATGGGTTTCAGGAAAAAGGTCGGGGAAAAATTTTAACCCCCAAAAAAATATAAAATCGCCCAAAACACAAAGGCATTTTTGGAAAAGGGGCAAAAGGGAGAGGGGAAAATTGGGAGTGGTAGGATTGTCGTTTTGGAGTTTTTTTATTTATAAAAGGGGTTGGGAGTAGTATTGTGGATGTCTAGGAGCCCCGGGGAGGAGATTCTGGTTCTCTGCACATAATCAAACATCGTCCCATATAAGCGGGCCTTGTGTTCGCGTGCTTTTATTTAATTCCCGGGAAAAGCGGGGACATTCAAATCATTTCGAGGGTTCGTGCATAGATTGAAAATTGGGGGAAAAGGGGGGACCCTGTCTTGTGCCATTGGTAAGGAACAGTTGAGACGGGAACCCCCAGGAAGGGGGACTTGGCCCCGAGGGGGTAGTGTAAAGCGATAAGATGGTGAGAAGGGGCCCGGAAAAACCCAAAATTTTGGCCAAAACCTCTTTCTGTCCCCACCCATTTTTCCGAAAAAAAAGCTTTTTTCCCGTCAAGTGGAGAAAGGCCACTGGGATCGATCTCTCCAAAATTATTTAAGACATCAAGCCCCCTTCTGACCCCATCTCTTGTTTGTCTGAATTTCCAAACCCCCCCGGGTCTGGTTTGTAAAGGGCGGGGAGAGCGTTTTAAATTTATTGGCCCAGGATCTTGGAGAATAGTTGATGTCAAGTTTAGAAAAAGAATGGGCCTATAGTTCGTGACCAAAAACTTGACTTCCCCGGTTTGGGAAAGGGAAAGATTGTGGCTAAAAGCATCTCACCCCGGGGGGGAGCCCCTCATAAAGGAGTTGAAGACCCGGGGAAAATTTAGGGACAGGATGGAGAGAAAAGTTTATAGTACTCGTTATTGAGGGCCGCAGGGCCGGGGCCTTGTTAAGTTTTGCCTGGGTTTAAATTTTTTTCTCAAGTTCTTGCTGTGAAATAGGGGGGTTTAAGTAAAACATTGGTCATGGGCAATGTTGGAGATTCAGGTCTTTAGGAAGAATTTCTAAGTTAGGAGATGGGAAGAAGTCGAAGGGTATTTTTGAGGTTGTAAAGGGTTCGTAAAAAGGGGGAAAGGAGTCCATATAAGTTTTGGGGGGCGCAAAATTTTCCATGACCCGAGGTTAAAAAAACTTTCTGTTTTTAGCTGCACCTGTTTAAAATCTGCGGGGCCCGGATTCCCCGGACGATTCCTTTAACATGAAATTCCATTTTAATTAGATAGGGAAGCTTCAATTATGGAGGCAAAGGGTCTTTTAATCTTTTTTTTAGGCCCTAAGTATCAAAAATTTTTGGGAAGGGGATTTTTTTAGCCAGTTGTCTAGACACAAATTTTTTTAGTAAATTTATCTAATTCCATCTCTCCGCCGTTTCTTGAGGGGAATTTTAATGGGTTCCTTAATTACTGCTTTGTGTGCACACCAAAGTGTGGGGGTAAGAGGGAAAAGAGGAAGATTGAGGGCAAAAATACTCCTGAAGTGCATTTTTTATTTTTTGGACAGTGGGTTCTATTTTAGAAGGAAAAATTTTTCATCTCCACCGGATGGGGGGGAATTAACTTGCCTGTAAGTTTAAAAACTATGGGGGCGTGGTCCGACCAGGATCTTGACCCAAACTCAGCTGATACTACCTTTGGGGAGGCCTGTCTATTTTTGAGAAAAAAATCTATCGAAAAAGGAGGTGTTGGGGGGGTGAAAAGAAATAAAATCTTTTTCAGTGGGGTGAGGTATGCCACGGGTCAGTAGTTGCTCTTTCCGCCATGAGCGATTGGAGGCTTGTGTGTTCCCAGGGGGATGCGATTTTCTAGGCGGGTCAAAAACTAGATTGAAATCACCCCAGTTTTTAAAGTCAACACTTTGAACCCTTTTGGCTTTGTTAATACCCCGGGGGGGGAACTTAAGTTTGGGGTTTATTGGGAGCTTAAAAGGGGGCCAGGGATATTTTCCCGAGAGTTAGGGGGGCATTGTAAAATGACAATCTTCCCCTTCATCTATGATTGAATGCTTAAGAGAAAAGGACACGAAACTTTCACAAAAAGGCAAATCCTGCCTTTCTTTGAGGTGCAGAAAAAATGGAATACTACAGGAAATTTTTTTTGTCTTGAGCGTTTGTTCCTTGAATGTGTCTTGTACACAGATACATCTGCCTTGGGTTCTCAAAGCTCCTCCAAAACATCGATCTTTTAAAAGGGAGTTGAGCCCCTTGGGGTTTTAATGAAAGAATCTTAACACCCATGATCAGTGCGGAGGGGGCGCGTTGAACCGAGGTTTATTGAACCAAAGAAAACTTCCAATATGGATATTATATGGCAAGGCTAGAATGATTGAGATAAGATACATGGCAAATAACAGGTAATCAAAACAAAAATTCAAAAGGGGGACAAGCCCCAAACCGAAAGGGTTTCCCTCAGTTTGGAAAAAAGTGGGAACGGGGGAAAACAATCCGTGACAGGAATCAGCACAGGAAAAAGCGTGCGTGCTAGTAGTGGAGGGAAAAAGTTAAACATTAAGGAGCGGAGAAAGCCCCGGGTTTTTTCCGCTGTTGAAGTCAACTATGGAAAAGGGCCGATCTGCGGCGTTATCAGACCATGTGGAGTTACACTTCGGGGCGACTCCTTTGGCCTTTCAGAGGGGTCGTAGCTGGGATTGTAGGAGGGTTCCCGGGGAAGGGCTTCCCCTTTCCATGGAGGGGTTATGACAGACCATATGACTATTATCCCTAGAAATGACTAGTTTAACAGGGAAACCCCAGTGGTAGCTGATCCCCTGTTCCCTGAGGATTTTAGTGTATTGGGAAAATTCTCTTCTTTTGGCCATGGTGCCAGCCGAGAGGTCTGGGAAGATGGCAATGTCCCGAAAGCGCTCCGGAAGAACAGGCTTTTTCCTTAGTGCTCTCAGAAAGTCATCCTTGGTGCGAAAGAAGTGAATCTTTGCTATGACGTCTCTAGGAATGGAAGAATGTAGGTGTTTTGGTTTGGGTAATTGGTGTATGCGGTCCACTGTGAGGTCGATCTGGGATGCATCAGGTAGGACTACAGCCATGAGATCAGTAAGGAACGGTAGCAGGAGATCCTGAGAGACTGATTCAGGTACCCCTCTTATGCGAATGTTCTCTCTACGGGAGCGGTCTTCCAGATCCATTAATTTAGCCGAAAGTCTCTGGACCTCTTCCTCTAGAGCTGAGTTAGCATCGATAAGCAAATTATGTGAATTTGCGAATTCAGACATCTTCTTCTCCAGATGGTCGGTTCTCGAAACCAGGGCTTGAATATCAGATCGGAATTCTGCTGTCATTAGTTTAAAGTCAGATTGGATATTCTCTCTGAAAGAGGCGAATAAACGTTGTAATGTTGTTTCAGTAGAGGCGTGCTGACTTGTAGACTCTAGAGAATCCATGTCGGCTGGATTTGAGATTGAAGAAGTGGGGGAGAGTGGGGGGCGCGCTTTCCGTCTATCTGCAGAGAGGGGTTGTGGGACAGGTTGAGGGAAAAATTCAGTTAGTTTCGTAGGTTTGGCCTTGGTTCGTCGTTTAGTGGTACCGCCCATTCGATCCGTTGAGTCAGCCCAACGACTAGGCTGAGAGGGCTTGTATCCAGAAGGGAAAAGGGAAGTGCGGTGAGTGGGAAGGCCAGGTGAGTGACAATATTTTTTTTTTTTTTTTTTTTTTATATATTAATACAGAAAGGGAAGCTAACAGGGGTCATCCAAAACCAACCGGGGAGGAGAGATGTCAGGCAGCTAGAGGTAAATGTGAGATTGTGTAGGCCACAGAGAAGATCCTATATATGCAGGGGCCTGGTGCATAGGGAGGGTGGTGGCTGCGTTGGAATAGCCCTCAGATCAGAAGCCAGGAGTTTCCTGAAAATCAGAGTCTCTTAAGAGAGCAGACTAATTAGCTGTGGTCTGTGTGTCTTTGTAGTCTCCTGCAGAGAAGAGCCCCCACCCGGCTTTAGTCAATGAAGGAGTCTTGTGCATAAATGGAGTACCTGTAAGAGTAGGATGGGCACTGATTTCCAAAATGACCGCAGCGTTGTGGAGCATTTCCTCTGTTCCAAAATGGCGTCAGGGACGGCACTGTATGCTCTGGTAGAGATATCGCCAGCCCCAGTTCGTTACAATCCTTTAGAGCCAGACCTGGACAATATCACAAGGTGACTAGTATATGCTGTAGCCCAGAGTGTGATGTAAAGTAATAAATATACCACTTGGTACTTATCTGGAGGCTCAACGATGGTCCTGGGACGGAGGCTTTGTGAGACGAGTGGTTGCCGTGGTGTCGCGCGCTCAACCCCTAGTCTCTGATCAGGAAGAGCGGTGGCAGGAGGGAACGCAGCAGCTGTGAGTGGGGCAGTACACGGGCCGCTGTCCCTGGGGCGGCAGCCGGGCTCAGGAGGAAGCGGAGTGTCTTCCGAGAAGGCCCAGACTGTGAGCTTCAGAACCGTAGCGTGGTCTGGGAGCCGGAGCGGGTATCCCCGCAGGGTGTCTCAGTGCGGTAGCCCGTGAGCCTCGTCCAGCCGTGTGCGCTGACCTCCGAGGGCAGGGTGGTACAGCTTTAGGCCGCAGTATGCGAGTCCTCGTCTCCGGGGCCGAGCTGAGACCAGCAGCGGTGCCGCGCCTGATGCGGCCTTCAGGTAAGCAGGCCGTTGGCGCCTTTCAGTCGGAGCAGGAGCCCTGGAATTTCACTCAGGTAGAGCAGGCAGGTTAAGGAACCGGTCCGGTGCCATTCTGGTCCGTTGAGCAGCGGAGTAAGGCTTAGTTGTGCCGATTTAAAGCTGGCCTTTCACGTCCTACTCCATAGTGCACCAGGCCACGCCCCCCCCCTAAAATTTGTATTTCTTTTATACTACTTGCTGTGGTGGTGCTGGAATACAAAGGAGACTGAAATTGCAATTGCTGCTGCTTGAGCGGACTTCCGTGCATCACTGCACTTTGGTTGGAGCTGGCTACATCACGTCTATGCAGTCTACCAGGTCGCTATCCCTGACGTGACTGGCTTGCGGTGGCAGCCAAGGTGTAGCAAGGTACAAAATCGTAAGGCAAACTCGGAGTCGGGGACAAGTGTAAGGTCAGGACAGCTGGCAAGGATCGTGGTCAAGGGATGGAGGCAAGAGGTACGGTACACGGATATGACAGATGAGGCTGAAGGAAACTCTCTATAGGCTCTAAAAATTATTATTAGTATTATTTATTTTATAGTCTTGGAGGCAGTTGTGTGAGGAGCTTTTTCCATTACAAATGAAGCTAAAGAATTTCCACAGCTTTCAAAATCTGGACACCTGGATAGTTCGGCAAACTTGTCCTTTATCATCTGTGCTATCTGTTCATGAACAAATGAACGTTTATCAACTTGCTTTCTTAAACCACTTGAAATCTGTGTGGATGTAATTTGTTCCACCAGTAACAGGGAGGGCCTCCAGAAGGACTTGTGTTTTTAGTTTCTGTAAGTTGGACATACGATTCACATTCTTAATACTGAAGAAGTTCATCCAAAGACAGTTTTGCAGCATTTGCTTTTGCTTCAAATGAACCCTTTAACAAGCTTGGGTAACCCTTGGATATAAATTGTCCTCCACAAATGGCCAGGAAAAATTACTTGTATGTGCCGTTTAAAAACACTGTGTATTTTACTGAATATAAAAGCACAAAAAGGCTTAATTAACCTTCGGATATAAATTATGCTACAGGAAAAATTTCTTCTTTGGCGCTGAAAAGCGCCATTTATTTTACTGACTACAACAGTAGAAACACGCTTAATTAACCCTTGGTTATAAATTGTGCAAAAGAAAAGAGCTGCCAAAAATTAACAGGTATATGGCGTGTTAAAACGACGTGTATTTTACTGACTACAACAGCAGAAACACGCTTAATTACCCCTTGGATATAAATTGCGCAAAATAAATGAGCTGCCAAAAATGAACTGGTATGTGGCGTGTTAAAACAACGTGTATTTTACTGAATATAAAAGCAGAAACACGCTTAATAAACCTTCGGATGTGAATTATGCTACAGGAAAAATGTCTTCTTTAGCGTTGAAAAACACCGTTTCTTTTACTGACTACAACAGCAGAAACACGCTTAGTTAACCCTTGGATATAAATTGCACAAAAGAAATGAGCTAGCAAAAATTAACAGGTATGTGGCGTGTTAAAACTACGTGTATTTTACTGAATATAAAAGAACAAAAAGGCTTAATTAACCTTCGGATATAAATTATGCTACAGGATAAATTTCTTCTTTGGCGTTGAAAAACACCGTTTCTTTTACTGACTACAATAGCAGAAACACGCTTAATTAACCCTTGGATATAAATCACACAAAAGAAATGAGCTGCCAAAAATTAACAGGTATGTGGCGTGTTAAAACGACTTGTATTTTACTGACTACAACAGCAGAAACACGCTTAATTAACCCTTGGATATAAATCACACAAAAGAAATGAGCTGCCAAAAATTAACAGGTATGTGGCGTGTTAAAACGACGTGTATTTTACTGACTACAACAGCAGAAACATGCTTAATTAACCTTTGGATATAAATTGCACAAAAGAAATGAGCTGCCAAAAATTAACAGGTATGTGGCGTGTTAAAACGACGTGTATTTTACTGACTACAACAGCAGAAACATGCTTAATTAACCTTTGGATATAAATTGCACAAAAGAAATGAGCTGCCAAAAATTAACAGGTATGTGGCGTGTTAAAAGGACGTGTATTTTACTGAATATAAAAGCACAAACAGGCTTAATTGACCTTGGCATATAAATTATGCTACAGGAAAAATTTCTTCTTTGGCGTTGAAAAACACCGTTTCTGTTACTGACTACAACAGCAGAAACACGCTTAATTAACCCTTGGATATAAATTGCGCAAAAAAAATGAGCTGCCAAAAATTAACAGGTATTTGGCGTGTTAAAACAACATGTATTTTACTGACTACAACAGCAGAAACACGCTTAATTAACCCTTGGATATAAATTGCGCAAAAGAAATGAGCTGCCAAAAATTAACAGGTATGTGGCGTGTTAAAACTACGTGTATTTTACTGACTACATCAGCAGAAACATGCTTAATTAACCCTTGGATATAAATTGCACAAAAGAAATGAGCTGCCAAAAAATTAACAGGTATGTGGCGTGTTAAAACGACGTATATTTTACTGACTACAACAGCAGAAACATGCTTAATTAACCTTTGGATATAAATTGCACAAAAGAAATGCGCTGCCAAAAATTAACAGGTATGTGGCGTGTTAAAACGACGTGCATTTTACTGACTACAACAGCAGAAACCACGCTTAATTAACCTCCGGATATGAATTATGATATAGGAAAAATTTCTTCTGTGGCGTTGAAAAACAACGTTTATTTTACTGATTACAATAGCACAAACACGCTTAATTAACTCTTGGATATCAATTGCGCAAAAGAAATGAGCTGCCACAAATTAACTGTTATGTGGCTTGTTAAAACGACGTGTATTTTACTGACTACAAGAGCAGTAACAAGCTTGATTAACCCTTGGATATATATTGCGCAAAAGAAATGAGCTGCCAAAAATTAACAGGTATGTGGCGTGTTAAAACGACGTGTATTTACTGACTACAACAGCAAAAAACGATTAATTAATCTTCGGATATGAATTATGCTACAGGAAAAATTTCTTCTTTGGCGTTGAAAAACACAGTTTCTTTTACTGACTATAAAAGCAGAAACATGCTTAATTAACCTTTGGATATAAATTATGGTACAGGAAAAAAAAATTCTTTGGCGTTGAAAAACACAGTTTCTTTTACTGACTACAATAACAGAAACATGCTTAATTAACCCTTGGATATAAATTGCGCAAAAGTAATGAGCAGCTAAAAATTAACTGGTATGTGGACTGTAAAAACGCTGTTTCTTTAACTGAATACAACAGCAAAAACAGGCTTAGATAACCCTTGGATATTCAATGTGCTCCAGAACTGACCAGATAGCATTAAAATGTATATGCAGCTGAATTGGACGCACACTGGACTTCAGTTCCAATACCCCACAAAATCAAAATTAGAACGTAAGAGAAGCAGTCTCTGAGAAAAGCTGTGACACCCTCCCCAAAAAATCGCTGTATAAAAGTTATTTCTTTTGTGTGAGATCTTAGCTACTGAAGCAGCAGCAGCTACAACATGGTAAAGAGAGAGGAGTGTGAACTGCCAGCGTCGCGGTGACATCACAGACGTCACAGAATCCCGACGGTCTCTGATTGGCTTCATCTCTGCACATGTCATTGAGGATGTTCCTGTCTTCCTCCCAAAGTTCTGTGCCCCATGTAACGCCATGTGCTTGCAGCCATTTTATCAATTAAAAACGTGCTTCGTTCCCGCGAATCACCCCAAAACTTCGACTTCGTTCAGAATCGAAGTTTTCCTGAAATTGTAAACGAATTCCACTTCGTTAGAATCAATTCACCCATCTCTAATACCTGTGCATGGCAATTCTGCTAGATTACAGCCAGAGAAGGGATTTAAAGAGTACGTATCACCTCCACACAAACACACAAAATTCATGTCATCAGCAAATCAGACGGCTCACTTCAGTATTACAGGGACAAAGGTTTTACTTTCACTTTCTTAGCAGAGCTCTTTAGGTAGCAGTGATTCTTTTTGTTGAGAGCTACCAACTGTGCAGGGGATGCTGAGGATATAGCTGCTTGTAAAGGCTAATTTGAGTCTCTCACTACATACACTGCAGCAGGCACAGCACACTGAGGACATAGTGTGACAGGATTTACAGGCATCTACATTACATTGCTGCTAGTGTTATATCCAGCACAGAAATAGCAGCCCAGAGTTTATCAGTGTGCACATGATGTAGACTTCCTTGCTCTCCCTTTCACCGTTGACTCTGCCAGCTCAGAAGCAGTTACTTTAACACAGCTGTCAACATAGTGATCCATCAAGCTGTCATGTGCCAACTTGACCCAACTTCAAAGCTGTTTTAAAGGGCCAGCGCTTTTTAAAAAAACTGATTTACAGGTGAAATGGTTTGATTTTCCTAATGAAGCATATTTAAGTAAGTGTTTGTATTTTAGTCTCCTGTTACTTCATGAGGTTTCCCTGGAGGTGATAAGTCCTCTTTAAAGGATACTGTCAGAGAGAGGCACTGCATACCTTATTGCCTACAGTAATACTATTACACTGTCATATCACTGCCATAGAGAGACATTGGGTATCACATACCTCCCTGTCATACTTTACTACCGCCACCTCACAGACTGAGAGACAGCATATATTTTATACCTACCTGTAATACTGTACCTCTTCCACATCAAAACCAGAGAGAGGCACTATGTACCTTATTCCTCCTTGTAGCACTATAATACTGCCACATCACAGCCAGCGGGGGCTAGTCAGCTGAGCCCAGAGAGAAGCGGGGCTGTTTGTGAGTTCGGGGGAAGCTGCTGCAACTGTCCGTGTAGTGTAGTGAGTAAGCCTGTAACACTCTGTGAGGAACAGTAATAAAGTGAGGAGGGAGAAGTGAGCCCCTCAGAGGAGGACAGTTTAAACTGTTATGAGGAGATGAAGATTCCTCTGAAATTAAACAAGATGTCCAATGTTTAGATGGATGTGTATATAGTTCTAGCTAATTGTTAAAGCAGAGAAACTTGGGAGAAGCTGGAGAAGAAATCCCCACTTCCAGGGCAAGCAGAGAAAGTCCAGGAAGAAGCACCGAACTGGGAAGCAGCTAGAAAGGTCAGCCTGAGGCGAGTAGTGGGAGACTACTTGGAAGCGCAGGTAGCACTTGTAGGCAGATTAAAGGAGCACCCTTCGTGAGTGTGTGGTTGCTGAAGCTGCTGGGTGCCAAGATACAGTACTGCTGTGTGGATTGAAAGTATCTGCAGAAAGGCCAGAAATAAAACCTTTGTTATCCCTGGAACAATTGTGTGATTCAAGTTATTACCATTGGTGCACAGCACATCCAAAAACCACACCTCTCCCCCCAATACAAAAGAACTGTTAAAGAGAACCTGCCACATAGTTTTTGACCCTCTGGCTGAGAGCAGCACAAGCCAGTGTCAGACCTGCTGTTTCCAGCGCTGTGTCCCTTATTCTGTAAGATGCTGCAGTTTTCATGTATTTAATGCTCAAATCTGCAGTTTTCAGCCAGAAGAGTAATTCGAAGAGTCCTTCAGAGTGTCAGTTTTTTTCAAACCCCGCCCATCTGAGGCTAGCCCCACCCATTTCAACTGATAAACCTATTACTTTGACTAGGTAGAAATATGTGAATAATTGTCAGTGGGCGGAGCTAGCCTTTGGTGGGTGGGGCTAACACCTGCTCTTGAATAAGATTTGAGGGGTAAATGCTCTAAAACTGCTGCATCTTACAGAATAAGGGACACAGCGCTGGAAACAGCAGGTCTGACACCGGCTTGTGCTGCCCTTAGCAAGGGGGGCATAATCTATGTGACAGGTTCTCTTTAAGGGTGGTTGCTACGGGCAATGAGCGGGCACAGGTGGGGCGCCGCCATTCACCACTGTTGTTACAGTACTACAGTATTACAGGGAAGTATGAGGTACAAGGTGCCTTTCTCTGGCAGTTATGTAGCAGTACTACAGTATTACAGGAGGTATAAGATACAAGGTGTCTCTATCTGTCTGCAATGTGGCAGTAGTGCAGTACAACTGAGAGGTGTGAGGTATGTGGTGCCTCGGTTTAGCTGTGATGTGGCAGTAGTGCTGTATTACAGGGTACAAGGTGTCTCTCTCTGGCAGTAATGTGGCAGTACTACAGTATTATAGGACGTATGAGCTATGCAGTGCTTCTCTCTGGAAGTGATGTGGCACTAGTACAATACGATTTCAATTATTCAAAATTTATGTAATGGAGTATTTAAAGTCATACAAATCCAGTATCCGCTCAGTATCTCCGGCCGCCCGTTGGCGCCTTCCTTTATCCACATTGCCAGCGCTCCTCAGCTTCTTCACGGTCCGTCTGTGCCTGCCCCAATCATACACAAATACATATATACAATTATATTGTGTACGTATTAATCTCCCTTTGCATTAGTGATCGGGCTGACAAAGGCTGCGGCGACATTTATACGATCACTTTGTACATATGATCACAAATTATCTTTGTATAAGTGAGGCACTGTGTTTCCATTTTTGATTCTCTGTAACTGGATTTGTATGACTTTAAATACTCCATGACATAAATTTTGAATAATTGAAATCGCACTTTACCTTTGTGTGCAGTGAAATCATTTCTTATCTGTATTTGGAGTTGGAATACTTCTTTTCACTAGCACCGCATTAATTAGCTATGTGCATGACATTTTTGTAATATCTGCACTAGTACAGTATACAGTATTGCAGGGAGGTAAGTGAGGTTTCTTTCTGGTTGTGATGTGGCAGTAGTACATGATTATGAGGAGGTATGAGGTATTTGGTGTCTCCTTTTTGTTGTGATTTGACAGCAGTACATTACAGCGTACGTCTTTTCGTCAGTGATGTGGCATCAGTACAGTTTTAGATAGAGGTATGAGTAAAATAAGACCTCTCTCTGGCTGTGATGTGGCAGTAGTACAGTAACACAGGGAGTTATGCAGCATATGGAGCCTCTCTGGCAGTTTTCTTTACAGCCATTGTCTGGCACTATGCTACCAAAACTACCCAGCTTCACATGGGTTTATTTCTCTTGACTGTTGTATGTGTGTGTGGTTAAAAACTTTGTTTTCTGCTGGTCCGCCTGATGACAGGCTTGGGTCTCCTGGGGAGTCTCTGCTGTTTGTCTTGTTGACACCATAGCCATGCCTCAGTCTGCTGGGGAGTTTTAGTAGCTCACTGTTGGTTGTGACACCTTTGGTTAGCCTGGTGGCAGGTTTTGGGCTACTGAAAGGTTTTTGGCTGCCGCCATGCATTTTGCCAGAGGAGCCTTCAATCCAGGTGCAGGGTTTCTTTTTAGAAGTATGAATGCTCTGAAAGGGATTCAATTTATGAAAATGCTTATATTCAATATAGTACAGTCTGTTCATAGCGGGTTTACATTTTTTGCAAATATGCCAAGAACAGTAGGTCCTAGACAGTTAAAACCCAGCTGATTTCATTATGAGCCAAATTTTTATTTAAATGATCTGTTTGATTGACTATGTATATGTCAATGAATTCTGTTTTGTTGAGAATGTGCTGGAGAGTTGAAAACATGTCTAAAACATTATGGGCGACATGTATGAATGGGGCTGCACGATTTATTTGCCGTGGTTTGGGCCTAACAAACTGTTGTAGCCATGTATTATAGATGTATGAACCATTATATGGCAAAATGATACTTTTTAATGCACAAAAGATGTGGGGGTGTGCTGCCAGAGTTGTACAATGCAAAAATGCACCAAAGTTTGGTGCAAAACTGTCATACAAATCCATACCAGTTTCAAAGTGACATGGCTGAGACTACTTTAGAATATAGATATAGAATAGGAAACATTTTCTGTATAAAGTGATGTGAGACACTTTCATACATAATGTTGGATTGTATTTAAAACAGAGGTAAAACTGGTGAGTCGGTACCAGGTTCATACATGTTGTCCTATGTGCTAAATTTGGTGCATATTGGTCCAGTCATTTACCAAGCATAAAGAACAGACATCAGACAATGGACAACATTAAACTATTTATATATGTACTGATAAAAGAAAAGATATATTAGGAAATCATACAATTTTCTAATCATACATATTAAAAATTCTGGGCGACATGTATGAATCTTGCCACGTCGGGGCGCACCTTTCTGCCGGTTTTCCGGCGAAATCTGCGCCTGATTTATGTCGGCGCCGAGGCGCACTCATACATTCCATGTAAAGTCCGCCGCGCCTCGTCATTGTTTGAGGCGCAGTGCGGGGACTGAGGCGCAGTGTGGGGCTGCGCCTAAGATTCGCCGTCCGAGGAGGTGCGCTCAGACATGCGGGGAAAAGTTCCCTGCACCTCGCCAGTGTGTGGGGTGCAGTGCGGGACTTAGGCACAGAAGGGACTGCGCCGAAAATCTGTTCCGATGCGAGACAGGCTGGAAAACAGCAAGAAATCATTCCACATGTCGGTGCGGAGTATGAATCAAAAGTCGCCTTTATAAAGGCAGAAAACATTATCAGAAAAAGAGCTCATACCTCAAAAATAAAAAATACATTTTTATTTTTCAAATTCAAGAATTAGGATATTGGAAATTGCCGGGAAATACAGTAATTCATAGAAAGCTATTCTCATTGGTCGGCAGAAACCGGCCAATCAGAATAGGAGCGACAGTGAACCATTAAAAACTATGGAGCACTATTGACCAATCAGAATCAAAGGCGGGACAGTTCAAAATACAGTAAAAAATGCAGAAAAGAGCTGATTGGCTGAGCTAGCGGGGGCTTGGCTATCCCGACCAATCAGAATAGGAGCGACAGGGACCCATTATAGCCTATGGAGAAGTTTGAACCTATCAAAATCAAAGGCAGGACAGTTCAAAATACAGTAAAAATGCAGAAAAAAGCTGATTGGTTGAGCTAGCGGGGGCTTTGCTATCCCGGCCAATCAGAGCGTGAGCTACTTCTCCCATTGTAGTCTATGGAGAGATTGTCGCAATGCAATCTCGGCGCTCAGCGCCGTGCGGCATGGAGTATGAATAAAAAAATCCTTTTTATTAAATGTAAAACATTATCAGATAAAGCGCTGAAACCTTCTATAAAAATAAAGCAGTTAAATCCCTAACAACGCGTTTGTCGCCGAGACCGGCGCTACATAAGGAATTGCAATAGAGAGAATTGCCGGGAAATACAGTAATTCAAATTGTTTAAGCTATTCTGATTGGTTGGCATAAACCAGCCAATCAGAATAGGAGCAACAGTGGCCCATTCTAACCTATGGAGGTATGAATATATTATATATATATATATATATATATATATATATATATATATATATATGCAGGGCTTCACTCTTAACGCCAGAGCTTCAGCAGAGAGACCAAACAAAGGGCCTGAAGACCAAAGCTTTATAGGCCTGACACCAGCCTCACCTGGTGCAGGGAATGGCCACCCACCCTGCTCTCTGACCACTCCAGGAAAAGCCGACCTCGAAAATGCGGATTGGAGCCGCTTATACTAAACATGTCAGTAACAGGCCCAGACCTCTCGGTGACACGTATCTGTCCATATACTCCCTAAAGTCACATAAGAGTTTACTCCGGGGGAAAAAAAAATTCCCTCAGCAACTTCACCAGTCACCATCTCACATACCCTCCCCCTCTTTTCGAACCTGTGGGGTCGGAAACTATTAGCCACCATGCAGTGCATTCGGGAGAGAGCATCAGCATTCCCTTGTAGCTTCCCTGCTCTATCTTCTACTGTAAATTTGAAGTTTTGCAATGTTAGGAACCACCTTATGACCCTAGCGTTCCTTTTTTTCGCTTGACACATTCAAGTTAATGGAGCGTGTTCCGTGATTAACCGGAAGTGGCGGCCCAGTAAATAATACTTGAGGGACTTAAGGGCCCATTAAAGGGCCAAGCACTCCCGCTCAACAATGCTATAGTTCTTTTCAGCAGGCGTGAGCTTCCGACTTAGGTAGGTGACAGGATGCTCCTCTCTGTCTACCTCCTGGGAAAGCACTTCACCCAGTCCTACGTCAGACGCATCTGTCTGCACAATGAACTCTTTTTTAAAGTTGGGGGTAATGAGTACTGACCTGTCATAAAGAGCCCCTTTTAATATTTGGAATGCCCTCTCTGCCTCTGGGTTCCAAGTGACCATGACAGACTTACTATTCCGTGTCAGATCTGTCAGGGGTGCTGCAATACTCGCAAAAGTTTTGAATTTACCTGTTCGGATATGGCTCATCTGCAAGATTCTGGTACCTGGTATGGTTTCAAATGAACCTTTACCCCTGGTTCTGTCACAATGTCATGTTTTATTACATTAATTCGCCCTGATAATTCTGAAAACACGTCTGCATTACGTTGTATGAATTCCCTGGTCTCCTGTTTCTGTGACTTGGACAGGGACTCTGACATTCACACTTCGGGGACGACTCTATAGGGGGCGCTTTCCGCAGTCAGGGTCTCTCTGTCCTTCCAAGGCTTAATTATATCGACATGGTACAACTGCTCTGGCTTACGCTTACCGGGCTTGTACACTTTGTAGTTCACATCTCCCACCTTTTCAATTATTTCATAGGGCCCTTGCCATTGTGCCAGGAACTTGCTCTCTAGTGTGGGCACCAACACTAATACCTGATCTCCAGGGTTGAAGCTCCTCACCTTGCGGACCTGTTATAACTCTACTTTGGGCTTCCTGGGCCTGCTGTAAATGCACCTTAACAATGGGCATGATTGCAGCAATTCGGTCCTGCATTAGGGAGATATGTTCAATAACGCTCGTGTAGGGGGTAGCCTCATGCTCTCAAGTTTCCTTGACTATATTAAGGAGGCCTCGTGGGTGTCTCCCATAGAACAATTCAAATGGAGAGAACCCTGTGGATGATTGTGGAACCTCCCGGACTGAAAAATTAAATATGGCAAAAACAGCCCCCAGTCTTCCCTTTAAAACCCCCTTTTAAGATTTTTTTTAGGTTTGTTGAATTCTAAACCGGCCCATCCATCTATGGGTGATCACAATGTACGGGGTTTTGATAAAAATTAAAACCAACCCCTTTAGCCCCTTGACATAAAGGGTTTCCTTGATCTGTCAGAATCTCTTTCGGTATAATCTGCGGGAAATCTTAAAACATACTTAGAAAATACTTTGGATGAGGTGTTTTGCAAAGGAACAGCCTGTGGGTAGGGGTGGCATAATCTGTACGGTATGTATTATGGCCCCCTAGCAGTTTTTATTTAGGGGCCCCACTAGATCCTCGCATCCTCTAAAGGTTCCCTCTATGAGGGGAAATTTGGCAAAGGGTGCGGAAATGGGGGTCGGGGGGTCAACTGACACCGGGGCGGGTCTCACAGTCCCCGCTTACAAAGGAAACCCCCGGGCCAAAAAAACCCTCGGGGAGAATATGCTCTTTGGTCTTTCCCCCCTAAGGGACCCCCTTATACGTGTTGTGGGCGAGGTCTTAGACTATTCTACATGGGGGCTGGGGTACTATTAATTTTTCTACCACCCCCCCAAGACTTTGTCAATGATTAGAAGTTGGTTGACTCACATGGGCGGGAACACTGTATCACCCCCGGGGGTTTTGGGGGTTTCCCCATTCAAAATTTAACATTTCCCTGGTTTTGCCAAGGTAGGATCTTGAAGTTGAGCATTCCAAAATTATCCCCCTATACCTCAAAATCGGGGTACCGCTCTCTTCCTGTTCCCTCAGTTCCCCTGCAGAAACTGGGGGAAAATTGTAACTTTTTTCCGGGTCATCCTACAGCCTGAATTTAGCATAGGGTCAAATGGTCTGGGTCCACAAAGGGTTACTTAACCCCTTATTAATGTTCAAGTACCTAAAAACCCTTATTTGGCCACAAATCCAGAACAGGGGAAATCTCTCCCAGGATCACCTGTGCTTTAAAGGACCCACCACCCCCCCCTCTAAAAGGGGCAATTTCCAAGGAGTTAAAGATTTATGGGCTGTGGGGTATCCTTGTGTCCCCATGGATGATAGGCCCCCATAACCTGTTGTTAGGTTGTAGGGTAAACAGGTGGGGTGCACCAGAGTGACCAACCCCCCGGTCCAAAAGAGCTGTTACAGGGGCCATTAATTTGATTTAGCAAAGTTGTGATCTTTCTGAAAACGTCCCAGCAAGCACACTGGTTAAAAAAAATCCCCGTCAGCAGTCAAACCCCATCGGCTCAACGTAAGAGGACGGGTTCGCTGAAAACATGCCCAATCCTGACACCGCCAACATAAATGCACCCGGGGGTTGCGTGAGATTGCCCAGGGGGGGAACTTTGGTTAAAAAAGTGGGGGGCCCCCCCCTTTTTTCCCCTTTTCATCCCCCACCCATCCTTTTCCCCCCCTTCTTCACTACTTCCCCTTATTTCCCCCCTCTCCTGAGTGAAGGGCCCTCTAAAACAGTAGGAGGTCTGATTGAGCGCTGTGAGCTCCCCCAGCCGGCCCGGGCTCCCCCAGCAGGAATACTTATGGAAAACTTTTGGTGCAATCCGTAAGGTTTGAGGGCTCTCTAATTACTGAAGTTAGACCCCGGGAGGGGATAAAAAGCATGGAAAAAAACCCAAAAGCCCCCCTATATATTTCACCCTTAGATGGAAAAAAAAAATGTTGTGAAATCAGCAAATTTCGTTAAAACCCCTCCCATCCCCCATACTACTCCATTAAATTTTAACACACAACAAAATGGGGAAAATAAAAGAACCCAATTCATTTTCCCCTGGAATCACTTTTGTCACATCTTCCCCCAAAATTTATTTTACTGCTGCTAGCCCAGAAATGACATCACTCACTGCCCAGAAATAAATTTTTATTACACATGGGAGCCAAGAAATTACTTACAACTGCATTTCCCAAAAAGAATTGAATTGTATAAGAAAAATAAAATTATTATACCCCAAAATTGTAGATATTAACACTGCCCCCCGGGACTCCAAGTTCATTAACCCTAACCCCAGAAATTACTTAAACCTGTCCCCCCAGAGATTACTTTCACTGCCCCCAGAGATACATTACCTTTGTCCCGGGGAGATTTTTACAGGTACCCAGGATTACAAACCGCCCCCAGAGATTACATTACACTGTATCAGAGATTACATGACTCTTTTACCCCAGGTTACATTATCATTGTACCCTAGAGATTACATTACTCATTGTCCCCCAGAGATTAAAATTACCCCCATCCCCAGGATACTACTTTAAACCACTATACACCAGATATTAATTACCCCCTGCCCCTAGATTTTTTAAACATTCCCCAATGCCCCCGAGATCAGTTTACCACCTACCCCAGATATTACTAATTTAAAATGTACCCCCGAGGTATTACATTTTAATGAACCCTAGAGACTAAAAAATTAGACAAAGGTTACCCAAAAAAATTGTGTGTGTTGGTTAATATATATATAAATATATTGAACAAGACACACAAACATGACTGTTTTTTGGCATTGATGTGGTCTGCTTGTTGGAAATTTTGGGGCTTGCAAAAGCAGAATTCCGATGGCAATTTACCCCGACGCGAACGATTTCTGCCTCCTATCTTTGTGCTGTTAGGTAAAAAACCTCGAAGAATTCTTGTAGGAGTGACGTACGTGGCGAAAATACTCAAAAAAAACAGTGTATCTAAATAACGACATGATTTTACATTGGGATAAAGTAAAATCCCTTTCCCGTTGGATTGGACGCCGGTTCTGAGACAGCATAACACTGAATCCACCCCAGAATCTCATTTACTTTTGGAACGTACCCTTAAAAGGGTTTTTCCAAAAAGTGGTACCTTACCCCCCAAACTGCTCAGGAAAAAAAAAAACAAAGCATGCAGCATAGCCCGGGGTGCAGGGGGGAGAAGGAGGTGGGGCTGAGCAGCCAGGGAAACGAGAGCGTTTGCAATTTTCTCAATTTAATTACATTACAACAGGGTTTTAATAAAAAAGAACAGGTCTTTCTCCCGGCCCCTTTCAAGTCCTTTGTTCCCTGTCATCAGATAAGAAGGCAAAAAGAAGTGCGGCCAATCAGCTTTTCCCGTCAGTGTCCTGGCATGTCTAATGTAAACTTTCAGGAAACTAAGGGGGACTGACAATGCTGTAGCTTCAGAGGCTTCATTTTTTTTTCCCCTATTTTTTAGAAAAATGATTAAATCCCTTTTGGAGGATCCCACGCAACATTTCATTGTGGGAAAAACCCGGGTATGTGGGGGGTACTGTGGGGCTCTGTTTTATGCCGGGTGTTTTACAAATAGCGCTGGCCAGTCCCCACTTCTAAAATGCTGCGGGGGCCCGGGTCCCTTCATTTCATTTCCCCCCCCTAATTTTCAGGGAAGAATTACATGGTAGACCATGGGTGTCGTTATACTATTCACATATAAGTAATACCTACTTAATCCCCACAAGCCCAGCACCTTTTTTGTCCCCTTCCCTTCCCCGTTCCTGTAGTTGTGCAGTTTCATTCGAAAGAGCTTCCCTTTTTTCAATTAGGTGAGATAGGGGAAGTGGTATACAATGGGGGGGAAAGAAAGCCCCCCAAAACAGAGTGTGTGGTTGTGGCAGCATTCTGATTGGTGAAGCAGCCCTTTCTGACTCTGTTTTAAAAATCAGTGTGCTCACATCTGCACTACAAAAGAGGTGCTATATTTGTCTCCCCAAGATGCATAGAAATATAGGAGGCAAAGGGTTAACTTCTTCCTCCTCTGTGCTCTGCTTTCCCCACTTACCGTATTTTCATGCCTTCATAAGGATTCTTTTTTATTGAAGTGGCTAAAAAGTGGGGGGACCAGTCCCCTCCGTACCCCCCTAAAGTTACACCTATGGACTCTACCCTTAACCAGCCTGTCCATCTGGGGATTTTCCTCTTCTCCCTATGTTCCCCCTCAGGGTCACCTCCCTTTTGGACACTTTTCACCACCCTTTGATATAGGACAGTATTACCAGACATTCCGGGCGATTTGCTGTTCCCGGGGTTGGAGCGCCCAGGAGGCCCAGCTTGGAGTAAGTCCTCAGTGGCTTTGTACCTCTCAACGAGGTTAACGAGGTGCTCCGCGTCTTTGGGGTCGCCTTATTCAAACCAGCGCTGGATTTCCGGGGGCAAGGACCACAACCTCTTTCTCCACCATCTGGGCAGGTGTTGACTCCTCCGGCTGTAGCCACTTTTTCACCAGGTGGACCTGGTTGTACATTTGGGAGAGTGCTGGCAGCTGGTTAAAAAAAAAAGTCCAATTATGCACTCGACGGGCCCACACGTGGATGTTCACCCCCAAGCGGGCCAGGAGCTTGCCCTATAATTTTGAATAATCCTTGGCATCTTGCTCGCTGAGGTTGAAATACGCCTTTTGAGGTTCACCAGTCAGGAAAGACACCACTACCTCAGCTCAGTGAATCAGAGGTAGCTTCTCTCACTCTGCCACCCTTTGGAAGAGAGCAAGATAGGCCTCAACATCGTCCGTGAGCGTCATTTTCTGTAAAGACGTATGTACGGCAGCACGGGTGGTGGGAAGTACTTAATAAACGTAAGTGTAGGAATACATGTGTAGGTGACTTAAATATGCATATGTGTGTATACAGTGTGGGCGACATGTATGAACGGGCTTTTCGCCTGTTTATGGAGTAACCTGCACCTCCCGGCCCGAATTCCCCTGTCGGACGCAGGGATGCAGTGTTAGGCGCAGCCTTCGCCACTTTCAGCTGCGCCCCGCATGAAGGGGCGGGCAATGGGCACGGTGTGGGCGCGCTGTATGCGTTCCAGGGCGTGCTCGAAAACTCCGAGGCATGTACGATTGCGAGTCGGCAAAGTGCGACGCATTGCAGCGCTCGGCAGCTCCGACAGTCAGACCTAGTTTATTTTGGTCTAAATGCTCCGGCGGAGGCGAAGTGAAGCAAGAACGTAACATGAGAGGAAACATATAGAAGATCGCAACAGAAATCTCGGCGCTCAGCTCCGTGCAGCATGGAGTATGATTAAAAAAAAATCGCCTTTATAAAGGCACAAAGCATTATCAGAAAAGAGCTCAAACCTCAAAAAAAAAAAAAAAATTAAAAAAAAATCATTTTTCAAAAATCTAAAGGGCGCAATATCAAAATTAGTTTTTTTAAATTTGGGCTGGGAAATACATAAATTAAAAATTCTGAAACTTTTCTTTGGTCGCAGAAACCGGCCAATCGAATAGGAGCGACAGTGAACCTTTTAAAACCTTGAAGAACTATTGACCAATCAAATAAAAGGGCGGGACAGTTCAAAATACATTAAAAAGCAGAAAAAGCTGATTGGCTGACTAGGGGGGGCTTGGTATTCGGCCAAATAAATAGGAGCGAAGGCCCCATTTAAAAGCCTTGGAGAAGTTGAACCAATCAAAATCAAAGGGGGGACATTTCAAAAACAGTAAAAAGCAAAAAAGAGCGTTTGGGTTTGAGCTGGGGGGCTTGGCAATCCAAGCCAATCGAGCGCGAGCTATTTTCCCCCTTGTAGTCTAGGGAGAGATCGGCGCAATTAAAAACCACCTCTCAGCCCATCGGATGGGAAAAATCAAAAAATCATTTTATTGTTGTAAAATTTTCTCTGAAAAAGAGCTAAAACCCTTTCTAAAACATAAATCAATTAAACCCCCGAAAAACGGTTTGCACGAGCCGGCGCTACATAAGGGAATTGAAATATAGAAATTCCCGGGGAAATACATATTCAAATTCTGTACCTTTCTCATTGGTGGGGCAAAGCAGCCAATAAAATAGGAGCGACAAAGACCCTTAATCCTATGGAAAAATTTGCCCAATCAAAATCAAAGGGGGGACAGTTCAAAATACAGTAACAAGCAAAAAAAGTGATTGGCTGAGCTAGGGGTGGCTTGGGCTACCAGCCAACAAGTGGAGTACTTCTCCCATTTTAGTCTATAGAGGATCGGGGCAATGCAACTCAGCGCTCGCCCGTGCGGCATGGAGTATGAAAAAAAAAAAACATTTTTTTAAGTGTAAATCTTACAGATAAAGTTTAAACCTTTATAAAACTAAAGCGTTAAATCCCAACAACCGGGTTTTTTTCCGAACCCCCGCTACATAAGGGAATTGCAAAAAAGGAGAAATTTCCGGGGGAAAACAGTAATTCAAATTGTTTAAGCTATTGTGATTTTGGGATAAACCAGCCAATCAGAAAAAGGAGTGACAGTTGGGCCCCTTCTAACCTATGGGAGAATTGACCAATCAGAATAGGGGCGAAGGGACCCATTCACCTATGGGGAAATATTGACCAATCTTTTTCAAAGCGGGACAGTTCAAAATCAGTAAAAAGGGAAAAAGAGCTGATTGGGTTTAAGGGGGGGACTGCCAGCTTAGCCAAACAGAGCGGAGGCTACTTTCTCATAGATTCAGGGAAAAGAAATTCAGAGCGAGTTTTTGGATTGGCTAAATTTTAAAAGGACGCGGTTTTTTGGACCAATTGGAGGCGACGACGCTCCTTTGGTTTTTAAAAGAATTGAATAAAACTGTACAATAAAATTATTATCTATCCCACCTTGTGAACAGCGTTAAAAAATTAAAACGTGCCAAAATTGCTGTTTTTTGGTTATTTGCTTTCCAAAAAGTGGAAAATGAAGCGATCAAAGAGTCACATAAACCGCAAAGTGAGCAGGAAAATATTAGTGATGGGTGGGCAAGAGTTTATTGACCATCCGGAATATTTGTCGTATCTCTTTAAAATACTAGATCTTAAGCTTAAATTTCCTAGCTTCTTGTAGAGTGTATAGAATCAGTGCTATTGACACAGAGGGTTGTTATCAGGCCTCATTGTTTTTGGGAAAGTGTAACTGAAATAATACTACCCAGCAGTTTGGAGAAATCATAGGAACGCAGGTGTTCATCGTTTTTCCAGTAACCCAAAGGGTTAACCCTAAGGGCTGGCCATCCAAAGGGGGGAGGTTATACTGGAAAAATAGATCTGTCACTTGCTAACACTTGGGTATCAGGGATTTGTTTCAAGTAAAAATATAACTAAAAGTTTGCGCGAATTAGAATAGTGGACCTGTGGGGTTAGAGGGGCCCCCTTGCCCCACAGTGTAGTAACCCAGGGATATCCTTATCTTCGCTGGCCACCTTCTCCCAGCTGATTTAGGGGGATGAAGTGATAAGATTCCCCGGTGAAGCTTTTACCCTTTATGGGGATCCCTTCACAGTGTCGAATCAGAAATTTTCCTCTATTACGGTGGCCTGGTTTAACCCTTGATGCGATAGATATGCTTATAAGATGCCCGATGAAGCTTTTCCCATACATAGATGTATGTAATATTTTTAACCAATATTATGCGTGCCTTTTCTTTAAAAATTTTATTATGCAAAATATATACAATATCAACTTCTTCTTGTAGTTTTTTTGTCATTTAATTCCCTTTATATAATAAATAAATAAAACATTGGGTGTTGCCTTCTTTAAAACCGAAGCAACCCACAAAAGTTGGCAAAACAGTTTTATCACACTTTTTTTTCAACTGTTTTTTAAACCAAAAAATGGACTGTAAAACCTTTGTCAAGAAATAAACAGCCCAAAGTGTGCTGGTATTTCGATGCTTCTTTGTGCAGGAGAAAGCATTTTATAGAAAAAATAGGGGTCTGCTGCGTCTTTTCGGATCAAGAATTGACATGAAAATTTTTAAACGGACCCGAAAACGATGTAAAACATGATCTCTGAATGACATAGGGTTTTTACATTGAAAGCAATTAAAATACCTGACATTGGTTAAAATCTGTTTGGGTCCGTTTGGGGTCTGAAACACGGATCCAAAAACTAATCTAAGAAACGCTGTGTGAACATACCCTTATCGCTCCACAAACAATAAGCCCTCATGCAGCTCGGTTGTTAAAATAAATGTGTTTGAAAGGAGGAGACCAAAAAATAAATTTACGCATAAAATTTGCTTTCTGTCTGCAAAAGTTAAATAAGTTCCATTTATAATTATAAACTTTAAAGTATGGTTACTTACTATACATTTACTTTTTTACTTAAAAGGTGTGTATATAGAGTTTTCATTACAAAGATAGGTGGTGGGGGTCCTTAAAGGGGTTTTGGCCACAAAGTAAAAATTTGGGGGGGAAGCTTGCAAAAAATAACAAACTTTTCTCCATTCATTATTATTAAAAAAATTTTGGACCATTTTTGTCTTTGCTGGTCGTTTGTAATCCATTGTTTACGCTCATTTAGGGGATACACCAGGGATGAGGGTCCTCAGTCCTGGTCGCACATGCTCAACATCACTTCTCCCTTTAGGAGCTACTGGGGGATTCAACCCCGGGTGCGTCATTCTACTCCCTCCTCTGTACCCTTAGTAACAAGTCAAACAAACAAATAATAAAAAAGAAACCTCAATCAGGTTTGTGCCTTGATAAAGAAAAAAAAAACCACAACTGGTTCCTGCAGGGATTTGAAAAAAAGGTCCCTTTTCCGGAGGCAAAATCTTTACCTCTCAGCACTCACAGTGCTTTACTAAAAAGACCTTCTTGATAGAGAGGGAAAGGCCGGTGATTCATCCGAGGGTCACATATATGCAAAACAAACAAATCACACACGCCCTCTTCTGAGACACAGAGCTAAAGCGGGAGCAAAAAGTAGAAATGAGTTTGTGGCAAAACCCCTTTAACTTTTTTTAAAAGTAACCCATGCACATAGGGGAAAATTTTGTACCATAAACAGGCCCCCCTCAAAATATTTGTGATAAAGGCATACGGGCAGATTTGTTGCAGGAAGTTTTTTCGACTGTTTTTTCCACAAATTTAAATTTCTAAAATCCATAATCTACTGCAAAAAACAAACTATTAAAATTTGATAAAAATGTAATTTTTTTAGTTGCAAAAAATATGATGAGCGTAGTCGACTACGCATTGGCGATATGATATGCAACTATATGACGATACCGATGTATAATAGATTATTGCAGAGACCTTTAAAAGTCATGGAGGGGAACAAAATTTCCCATTTTTTACCCCCAAACAGGGCTGGAGAAGCTGGAATTAACTTTCCAAAACGGGAAGGGATCGTTACACTTGGGCAAAACATGGGTTATAAAAGTCACAGAAAAAAATCACAGACCATTCACACCCTGTCTTGTACCACAGCATGACCCTTAAACCTGCAGACCCAAAAATTTAAAAAAATCCCCAAAAGGGCAGTTTTATTTAAAACCATCTTTTTACTTAAAATTTGACATCGATTATCCATGTCCTTGGCCCCACTGACCCCGAACCCCGCATGACCCCCGATAGAGATGGGCAATTTTCAAAATTTGATTCAGTGATTTTGCCAAAATTTTTCCCACAAAATTTTTTTGGGTCCCAATTGCTTTGGGACGAATCGCGTTAAGAAACAGCTATTTCCAAGCTGCACCAAAGCCTGCGGGTGCTGTAGAACTTTTTCCATGCTTAAATATGCGAGGGGGCTTGGTTTTTGGGCTTCAACAATGTTGTTTTTAGTATGACAGCATATGATTGCCGCCGCCTTAAAACGCTTCCACTATAAAATTCCCCGGGGATTTAAAGGGCAAAACTGACCAAAAAACTGAAGCGGGGAAAATTCCTGATAAATCATGGGACAACAGCTGGGAAAAAAACAAGCTAGGCTCAGGTGCAACATCAGTGACAAATGTGGGGGTGCGGGGCAGCCACAGCAGCATAGGTCAGAGAGTGGCACAAGACATTCTGGAGGTGGCAAAAACAGGAGTAGGCCACAGAGTGGCACAATGACAAGTGTGGTGGTACGGCAGCAGCCACAGCAGCAGCGTGACGTCAGACAGTGGCACAATGACATTGTGGTATGGCAGCACCACAGCAGTAGCTGAGTCAGACGTGGCACAATGACAGAGTGGTAGGTACTGGCAACAGCTGACAGCAGCAGCTGAGGTCAGACAGTGGCACTATCAAATGGCATGGTAGGTCAAACGAGCCACAAACATGATAGACGTGGACAATGCAGTGATGAGGTCAGGCAGCAGCAAAACAGAGCTGAGGCTCAGAGGTGGCACATATGACAGAGTGTGGAGGTGCATGGCAGCACACAGCAGCATATGAGGTCAGAGCAGTGCACAATGACATTCTGGAGGTGGCAAAACAGAGTAGGCCACAGATTGGCACAATGACAGAGTGTGGAGGTCACGGCAGCAGCCACAGCAGCAGCTGAGGTCAGAGCAGTGGCACAATGAAGTTGAGGTCATCGTCAGCCACAGAGCAGCTAGGTGATGGCACAGACGAGCAGCAGCAGCACAGAGGTCAGAGAGTGGCACAATGACAGAGTGTGTAGGTCACGGAAGCAGCCACAGCAGCAGCATGAGGTCAGACAGTGGCACAATGACAGAGTGTGGAGGTCACGGCAGCAGCCACAGCAGCAGCATGAGGTCAGAGAGTGGCACAATGACACAGTGTGGAGGGCACGGCAGCAACCACAGCAGCAGCATGAGGTCAGGCAGTGCACAATGACATTCTAGAGGTGGAAAAACAGAAGTAGGCCACAGAGTGGCACAATGACAGAGTGTGGAGGTCACGGCAGCAGCCACAGCAGCAGCATGAGGTCAGAGAGTGGCACAATGACACAGTGTGGAGTTGATGGCATCAACAGCAGCAGCAGCAGCATGAGGTCAGAGAGTTGACACAAGTGACAGAGTGTGTAGGTCACGGCATGCAGCACACTAGGCAGCAGCATGAGGTCAGACAGTGGCACAATGACTGAGTGTGTAGGTCACGGCAGCAGCCAATGCAGCAGCATGAGGTCAGGCAGTGGCACAATGACATATTGGAGGTGGCAAAACAGTAGTAGGCCACAAAAGTGGCACAATGACAGAGAGTGGAGGTCGCAGCAGCAGCATGAGGTCAGAGAGTGGCACAATGACACAGTGTGGATGTCACGGCACCAGCAAACAGCAGCAGCAGCATGAGGTCATAGAGTGGCACAATGACAGAGTGTGGAGGTGGGTGGCAATACCAGTCCCTGGTAAAGATAGTTGGTGGCAGATGGAGAAACTCTCAGTATATGTGTGGCATCAGGCGGGTGGCGGCATCAGACTACGGGCTGAGGCAGGTAGATTGAACCCAGACTCATTTCTCACAGTGTGGGAGAGGCGTCCTGGCTGATGTAGTCTGACGCCTAAGGCATTGGTGTGTGGAAATCCTGGCCGATCCACGCCTGATTCATCTTGACAAAGGTCAGTCGTTCACATTTCCCGTGGACAAGCGGGTTCTCCTTTGGGTAACGATGGCCCCCCCCGCACTGAACACCCGCTCTGATGCCACACTACTGGCCGGGCAGGACAGGCTTCTCCCCCAACTGCAAATGGAAAAGGTTTCCCGGCCCAAAATCCATTTTGGGCCCTGCCCAGTTGCCCCGGTTTGGGATTTTTCTAACTGGGGGTGGAGAGTGCTGCCCAAGTAGGCCCCAATTGTTGGTTCGGGGGAACTGCCCCCAGGTCCTGCTGCTGCTGTTTGGGCGCCCGCCCCCCTCACTAGGCGGGGTAAAGGGGAAGCTGTCATCAGGGGACTCCCGATTTTGGTTGCTGCTGATGGAGTGGTACTGCTTTTTAAAACTCCCCCCCCTTTTCCCCCCAGCAGCCAGGGGCTGTAGTGCGTTTGGGCGCTGAAGCCCCCCCCCGGTAAAGGACCTGTCAGGGGAGGGACGATCCCGCACTAGGTGTGGTAACTGTTACGGGGGGTTTTCCCTTTAGTTTTTGGGTTTTTGGGTCCCCTATGCAGCGGGGGAAAAGGTTTTTTAAATTTTTGGCCGGTAGGGGAAGGGGTCCAATAGGGTAAAGGGGAACCCAGAATTTTTTTCCCTCTCCCGGGGATGGGGGGATATTGGTTGTCACTAGCCGGGCCCAATAAGCATTGCAGGGGGGCCATCTGCAAAAGTGGGGAATTTTCCCTGGGGGGGGGGGGGGGTCCCTGCCCCCATCTAAAAACTATTTTACTGCCAGGGTTTGCTTGCGGGTCATCTCCCTTCGCCTTCCTCATCCCCATCTACCTCCCCCCAGCTGCCCTGCCCCTCCTCTCTTGTCACCGGGGTTTTGAAAATCCAAAATTTCACCGGGACAATGCTTCTGCTTTAAATGCCCTCCCCCCTCCTCCTTTTTCCGGGTCCCCACGGGGAACTCTGTGGACGCGAGAGGTAGTAAACCAAAATTTCCCCAGCCCCCTGCCCAGAAAAGTTTTTTCAGATCTGTTCCAGGTCATGAAGGGGGAAAAGGCCGTTTTCTTTCCCGTAGTTCCTGGGAAATTTAAAAAATTACCCCGGTCCTCGAATTTGGCCCTCCCCCTCGGTTGCAGCCCGGGACCCCCATTTTCCCCTTTCCCATTGTCTTTCCCCCAGGGTTTCCCGAATTGGTTGGCGCGGAAAAAGAAAAACATCGTTTTCTTGCGGGCATGATGGGAGCTTTTCCCCCCCTTGTGTGATTGTTCCCCCGGGGGAACCCAAAAGTGTAGAACTGCGTGAAACCCCCGTTTGGCCCCTACCTTTTGGTATGGGGAGCAGTACTTGTGGGAGGTTTGAGAGGGTGGTGGGGGTTTGGAGGAGGAGGGGCCCGGACATTGGCGCAGGAGCCGCAGTTTGTTTAAAGGGTGGGGGAGAAAGCGGCGTTCCTCCTGCCCAATTTGTTGGTGTGCCTGGGCAGGAAGCACTTTAAAACCCTTGGGGGCCCGTAAAAAACTTTTGGGCCCTGACTTTTAGTTACAGCCCCCAGAGCCCCCACTCCCTTTGCACCCTTGGAAAAAACCGATAACCCTAAAGGACGGGCCCCCCCTTCTGTTTATTTACTTTTCTTATGAAGTGTTGGTACTCCCCTTTTTGGAAAAAAAAATTACGGTTTGGGAAAACTTTCCATCTCGGCTGGGCAAAAAGGCCATTTGTTTTCCTGATTGGTGCAGATTTCCACCATTTGGAAAGGGACGGACGGGCAGTACCAACAACTTGGCAGGGCACGGTCAGTTTTTTGCACCTTGGGGAGGGTTTGGCCCATACTGTTGTCTTTTGAAAATGCCTCCTAAAAGACTGTGGCCCCAATGAGTAGGAGGGCGGGAGCACCCGGACCAGGAGATGGGGCCCAAAGGGAAAAAAGCTTCATTCTGCAGAGGGGGTGGAGCATTGACTGGTGTAATGGCATGTGTGCCACTGGGCGTTTGCTTTGCTGCTGCTGAGCGGAAGGATGGATCCCCATTGTGACCCAAACCGTTTCTCCCAGGCCACCGGATGTTGCGTTTGATGTATTGCCGGGGCCCGTGGTGCCAACGTTAGTAGGGGGCCCAAAGCTTCATTTTCTCCCCAAGATTTTAAAATAAAACCAATTTGGGGGTTCCTCTGGTGTCTTAGCAAAAAAATTTCCAACACCGCCCCCGGTTATCTGTTTTTAAAACGCCCAACACTCCCAAGGGAGGGGATACTGCCCCCGCTGCCTCGCTGAGTCCCTGTGCCCCTATTTCTTGGGCCCCCTGCGAAGCGGGTTTTCTCCCCCGTGGCGCTAGGCTTCCGCCCCTTCCCACTGTGCCCCCCTGCTGATCCCCGGGCCACACAACCCAAACTTTCTGGCTGCGCTTCTGCATGACGCGCAAGCTAAACCCCCTCTTCTCCTGAAGATGTTGAACCCCTTGTTTTCCCCCGGCCCCAAAATTTCGGTAGGCAAAACATAATCATGATTTGTGTTTCATGGGCATTGCTGTCCCCCATCCCCGGGGTCTTGGTATGCAGGGGGCCCTAAACCCCACAACAGGGCCCCTCCCATGCCACTTTTCCACCATCATGTTTTGGGCCGTTACTGAAAGAAGCAGGGGATTTTGGCCCCATTTCTTCCATTTGCCAAGTAGTGCTGATTTGCCCCCTCAAATTGTTCATCCCCGTATTAGGGGCCCGCTGAGTCCGGGCCACAAAAGTAGATTCTGGTGGGGAAACCCGGGGGGAGGGGAAACAGAGGGGGTTGAGGAAAGGTGGGGGCCCATGACCCGTTTCCGGGGGGCCATGCCAACAAAGGGTTGTGTCTAACGTTCCCACCGACTCTTGGGGGGGGTTGTCAGTTTGTCATTGGGGGGAAAGGGGGATGCCCTAGTAAAACCAATCAAAAAACCATTGGGTTGTGAAAACACTGGGCCCGCTAGATGAAAAGGGGCCCGTTGTGGCCACCGAGGGCCCCCTGCCCCATTTCCCCTTGCTGTGCTGCGACCGGGGCCTTTGCTCCAGGAATTTTTGTGCCCTCCCACCCCGCAGGTGAAGAGCCCTGCCACCTTTCTCTGTTGACCCTAGTGTTTGTTCTAAAAAGTACGACACTGTTTGATGAAGATATCTGTAGATGGTAAAAAAACCCCCCTGTATTTGATTCCAAAAATTTAAAAACCCCTAACCAAACTTTTTGGGGGGCCGTTGAAATAAATTGCGCTCCCCCCAAATGGGCGGAAAAAAATTTAAATTGTATGTGCCTTTAAAAAACATTGTATTTTTACTGAATTTAAAAGCAAAAAACAGGCTTAATTTTAACCTTTGGATATGAATTATGCTACCGAATTTCTTTTTGGTGGTGAAAAAGAAAATTTTTTTTATAAGACAACTGCAGAAAAAAAAAAAAGTTTAAACCCCTTTGGGTGTAAAAAAGCGGGAAAAAGAAATAAAGCTGCCAAAAAAATTACCCGCTTTTTTAGCGTGTTTTAAAAAGGGGGGGTTTTATTTTGGGGAAACAACAACGAAATGCTTGTAATTGGGCCTTTTTGGGTTTTGAATTATGTACCCGGGAAAATTTTTTTTTTTGGCCCGGTTTAAAAAAAAACGTTTATTTTAATAAGTAAAAAATGCAGAAAAAAAAAATGCATTAACCCTTGGTTGGGAATTGCGGGAAAAGAAAAAATGTGCCCAAAAAAACCAGCTTTGTGGGTGTTAAAACGGGATGTTTTTTTACGGAAACAAAAAACGAAAATTGTAATTAACCTTCGGATATGAATTTTTCTCCGGCAAAATTTTTTTCTTTTGGCCCCGGGGAAAATGAAAGGGGGTTTTTTTTAATGAAAAACAACTGCAGAAAAATACTTAGTTAACCCTTGGATGTAAATTGGGGCAAAAGAAAATATGCTGCCAAAAATTTTTCCGCTTTTTTTGGTGTTAAAATGGGTGTAATTTACGGGAAACCCCCAAAAAACAAAAAAAACTTGTTAAAATTTTTTTTTCCTTCGGATATGAATTATGCTACAGGCAAAATTTTTTCTTTTTGGGGGTTGGGAAAAAAAACTTTTTTTTTTAGTGACCAAACAAACAGAAAAAAGCTTAAATTTTAAACCCCGGGTCTAAAAAATTTCGCAAAAGAAATGAGCACCAAAAAATTTTTAAATGGTATTTGGATTGTTTTTAAAAAAGTGTTTTTTTTTTAATGTTTACAAAAAGGAACAGGCTTAGATAAACCCTTGGGGTATTTTAATGGCTCAAGAATGAGCAGATAGCATTTTAAAAAATTTTTTGCAGGCCCGCATTGGCGCACAAATGGACTTCAATTTCCCCAAAACCCCAAAAAAAACATTTTTTGGTTTTTACTGGAAATAGATATCCCTTTTTTGGGCAACAGCATGAGGGCCCCCAAAAATGCATGACCCACAGATTAAAAAAAGGGCCCGGGAAAAAAGGAAATCTTTAAAAAACCAAATTTTTTTTTAAAAGGACATTTACTAAACCTGTTCTGTACCCAGTATGACCCTTTTAAAAAAGTCTGACCCAAAGATTAAAAAGTGCCGGAAAAAGGAGTCTTTGAACCCCCCATTTTTGTTTTATGGACATTTGAATATCCTTGTCCCGGGCCACGCATGAGCCCCCAAACCTGCATGGGCCCCCCAAATTAAAAAATTTTCCGGAAAAAAGGAGTCTTTCAAACCCCCATTCTAGTTGAAATGGCATTGACTATACCTTTTCTGTCCACCCGGTATGACCTTAAACCTGGGCTGACCAAAAGATTAAAAAAGTGCAAGAAAAAGGAGTCTTTCAACCAAAATTTTAAATTTCAAAGGACATAGACATTTCCCTTTTCCTGGGCCACAGCATGAGGCCCCCAAAACCCGCATGACCCCCAAAAAAATTTTAAAGTGCCCGAAAAAAAGGGGTCTTTCAACCACCCTTTTGTTGAAATTGGGCATTGACTATAAACTGTCCTTTTTCTGCGAATGACCCTTTAAAAATGCATGACCCACAGGGTTAAAAAATGCCCGGGAAAAAAGGGGGTCTTTTTAACCACCTTTTAGTTAAATGGACATAGAATATTTCCCTGTCCTGGACTGTGCATGACCCAAAAACCCCCGCAGGTTTCCCTTATGGACCATCAGCAGAAAAAAATTTTTCCAAAAACAAATTTAAAAAATATTAAAAAAAATTGTTTTCCATTTTTCTGCCTGCTAGAGAATGCCATTCTACTGGGACATTGTTCCCCGTGACCCTAAAAAAAAGTGAAGCAAACGAAAAAAGATGTCCCCCGTAGGTCAACGGGCCCGTTTTGAAAAACCTGCATTCGGGGAAAATTTTGAAACAAAGCAGGTGGGGCTGTAAAAGTGGATCAAAGCAGGTTTTAGTGGCGGGCCCCGACTTACAGTGGGTGTGGTGAGGGGAAAAAGGGGGGGGGGGTTTCCGTCATTATTAGCACTCACTTTCAGCAGCAGTGGGCCCCAGTTACAGTAGGTTCGGTGAGAGCCCAGACCCGGCGTCTTCAAAACCAAATTAAAAAACGGCAAAAAAGCCCTTATGAGCAGCATCGAAAAAAAGTGTTTTGAAGCAGAGTGCAGAAACGGAAGTGTGGTCAGACCTCCGCCTTCCCAGTACACAGTAAAACTTGGGTAGTGCTTGGAATTTTCTGCCCTATGAGAGCGCTTGCCCCCCCGTATGAGGGGGCAGACCAATTTAGTTCACTTGGAGAGGGTGGTGGTTGCGCTCCCGTTTCACCCAAAGGGGTTTCCCTTTTCTTGGCATTCTTTTTTTCGTTTTTTTCAAAGTTCTGGAGGAAATTGTCTCTGTTCTTGGGGGGGCGAATGTATCCCATGAACCATGCCCGTGAATAACCTACATTTTTTCAAGTCTTCCTGTACTTCCCTTGTATAATTCAGGGGAAATTTTTTGTATCAGCTATTTTTTAAAATGAAAATTTTTTTAGTATTTTAATTCTAAAAAAAAAATTTTTAAAATGGGAGGGAAAACCCACCATTCCTTGTTTCCCCTTTTTTTTAATTTTTATAAAAGGGGTTTTTCCTCACAAAAAGATTTTATAGCTAGGCAAAGATCTTGCAAAAACAATTTCATTTTGCAATATGTGCCATTAACGTGCCCTACATTTTTTCCTTTTTTTTGACCCCACCATCATTTTTGACCATTTGGGAAAATTTGGTAAAGAAAAAATTTTTGTTGTTAGAAACAACATTTTTTAAATGGGGACCTGTAGTATAGCTGCATTTAACGGGAAAACATTTTCCCCAAAAAATTCAAAACATGCCCCTTGACCCAAACTTTTGACAATTGTGAAGAAAAAAAGTCTTTAAAACCCCCATTTTTTACAAATGGGACCTGATTTTGGGCTGCATTTCACAGCAACATCCCCCCAAAAATTCAAAAATTACCCTTTTAACCCACTCTTGACTTTTGTAAAAGAACTAATGTCGTTAGAAAACCAAATTTTTTTTTTAAAATAGGCCTTTTAGTTTTGGCTCTTTTCAAAGAAAGTTTGACCCAAAAATTTAAAAAAAATGACTTCTCGGGGCCCGTTTTAAAAATTGTGAGGGAGAAATGAAATTAGAAGCCACATTTCGGGTTCCAAAGGACCTTTGTTTAAATAGCTTTATCTAAAACAGAAAACATGACCCCAAGAAATTTTTAAATATGACTTCCGCCACTTTTAAAAAATTTGTGGGGAAAAATGCCATTTTTAAAAAGCCCATTTCTTTTTTCAAAGGCCCATGATTTTTGTTTGTATCTAACAGAAACCCTAAACCCCAAAACCATTGACAAGGGGCAAAAAAAATTCTAAAGAAAAAATTTGTTTTAAATGGAAAAAACGATTTTGTCATGAAACGTTGGGGGGTTTTTTGCAGTCCCCTCACCGCAAAACCAGCAAAATAAACTTTTGGGAACTGAGAAAAAAAATTTTGGGCATTAAAAAATTTTGATCATTTGAAAAAAAATTTTTTTTAAAGAGGCCCTTTTAATTTTGGAAAAAGGGAATGTGAAGTAGCCAAAAAACAAATGGGGTGACCCCGGGGAAAATTGGGGCCCAACATCACGGAAAACCTTTCCCTGTTTCCCAATCTTGATGAAAGTCAAACGACCCACTTTATCTGTGGAAAGCCAGATCGTTTTTTTCTGTAATGACCCCTCCACCTGGGGCTGAAGGTCCACTAGATTTGACGTGGTTTGTTGGGGGGGAAAACCCCTCTATGGCGTGGCGACGAGCTGGGGCCATTTTTCCATTTTAAATCCCCAGAAGTCGTTTGGGGGCCCGGGAACACATCCAAAAAAAGTGATGAGCGATTATTTTAACTATCTCATCGGTTTCATTGTCGATAGGGGGCAATTATCAAAAAGGGATTTCCGATAGTCGATAAAAAAAGGGGTTATCGCCGATGACCTTTAAAGTCTATTGGAGAGCAAAAAACCCCTTCTTTCTTACCCCAAAACAGGACGGGGAAAGCGGGAAATTTAAACCTTTCCACAACATTAAAATGGAAAAACATCCTACTTTTTTAGGTTTATAAAAAGCCACAAAAAAAAAAGCCCACAGCCCCTTTCACTATCCCGTCTTTTTAACGCATGCCCCTTAAAACCCTTTCATCCCCCAAAAATTTTAAAAAGGGCCAGAAGGCAGTATGATTTGAACCATAAATTTTACTTGAAGGGACATTAAATACCCCTTGTCCGGGAAAACGCGCATGACCCCCCAAATTTTCATGCCCCTGGATTTAAAAAGGGGCCGGAAAAAGGGGGTTTTTCCCAATCACCATTTTTTTTGGAAACTGGCATTACTATACTGTCCTGTACCGCGGGAATGACCATTAAACCTGCCTAAACCCACAGATTAAAAAGTGCGGAAGAAAAACCCTTTAAACCCACCATTTTATTTTAACTGGCCCTTTGACAATATCTGTCCTGTCCGGCAGAATGACCTTTAAACCTGTTGACCCACAATTAAAAAGTCCCCGGAAAAAAAGGAGTTTTTGGGAAACCACCATTTAGTTGAACTGGACATTGACTATTCTGTCCTGTACCGCAAATGACCATTAACCCTTTGACCAGCGTTTAAAAAAGTGCCGGAAAAAAAAGGATTTCTTTAAAACCACCTTTTTTAGTTAATGGACTTTTGGACTATATCTGCCCTGTATTTGCAGTATACCTTTTAAACCTGCCGGGCCCCCAGTTTAAAAAAATTTGCCGGAAAAAGGAGTCTTTTAAAACCATTTTTTTTATTTTTGAACTGGACTTTTGACTTTTTCTTTTTCCTGTATGCAGAAGGGGACCTTTTAAACCTTTGACCAGAGATTAAAAAGGGGGTGCGGGAAAAAAAGGAGTCTTTCAACCACCATTTTTTTTTGAAGGACTTTGGGACTATATCTGCCCTTTTAAATGCAGAAAGCCCCTTTAAAAACCTGTCTGACCCCCAGTTTTAAAAAGGGGGCGGAAAAAAGGAGCCCTTTCAACCACCTTTTTTAGTTGAACTGGAAAATTGATTTAATCTGCCCTGTACCGCAAAATTGACTTTTAAACCTGTTTTACCCACAAAAAAAAGTCCCAAAAAAAAAAGGAGTCTTTGAACCCCTTTTTAAAATTTGAATGGACTTTGGGACTTTTACCTGCCCCCGGGGCCCACGCATGAGTTCCAAACCTGCATGACCCCCCCCATTAAAAATTTGCCGGAAAAAGGAGCTTTCAACCCCCATTTTAGTTTCAAGGGGCTTTTGAAAAATACCTGTCCGGGCCAAAGCATGACCCTAAACCCTTTGCATGACCCCCAGATTTAAAAAGTGCCGAAAAAAGGAGTCTTTAAACCACCATTTTAGTTGAACGGGACTTTGACTAAAATCTGTCTGTCCCGAAGAATGACCATTAAACCTGTCTGACCCAAAGGGGGGGATTAAAAAGGGGCCACAAAAAGGGGGTCTTTGAACCACCTTTTTAGTTTAAAACAGAAATTGAATTATCCCTGTTCCTGGGCCACACATGACCCCCAAAACCCTGCATGCCCCCCAAATTTTTAAAAAGTCCCGGGAAAAAAGGGAGTTTTTTGAACCCCATTTTAGTTAAAAGGGAAACGTTGACTAAAACCGGGTCCGGGGCCACAGCTTTGAGCCCCAAACCTGCAGGGACACCCAGTTTTAAAAAAGTGCCGCAAAAAGGAGCCCTTTAAACCCAAAACATTTTATTGAACTGGCCCATAGAAATATCGTTGTACCTCAGAATGACCTTTTAAACTCCTGCCCCCAGTTTAAAAAGTCCCGGGAAAAAAGGGAGCCCTTTTGAACCCCCTTTTTGTTGAACTGGACATTAAATTTATATCTTCCCGAAACCGCAAAATGACCTTTTAAACCTGTCGGGAACCCACAAATTAAAAAAGTCCCGGAAAAAGGATTCTTTAAACCACTTTTTTTGTTAAAAGGACATTGACTATTTGCCCCCTTTTACCGCAGAAGGGACCTTTAAAACCCTGTCTGCCCCCAAGATTAAAAATTCCCGGAAAAAAAAAGCCCTTTTAACCCCCCAAATTTTAGTTGAATGGGACATTGACTATATCTGCCCTGGGCCACAGAAAGACCCCCCAAACCTGTTTGATCCACGATACAAATTTTGCACTATGCTATTTTGTAAAAGTGACTCTCATTTAGAATTTTTTTTTGATAACTGACTTTTGGGTTTAAAAAAATTTTATTTGGAAAGTTTTATTTTTTATTTTTAAACATTATTTTCTTTTTGTTTTTTTTTTCAAGTGTGTTTAACATATAACTTTACACCCCCCCTTTTGGCTTTTTTTTAAAGGAAATTTTTTTAACTGGGGGGGGGTAGATGTTTTTAATTCGTCCGAAAAACCCCCAAAAGGGAAATTTCCAAATTGTCCAAACCCACCCCAAAAAAACACTTCTTAGTTGAGAAGACATTCCCCTCCTGGTTTTCTGAACTGTTTTCACCCAATTCAATTAAAAGGTTTCATTTTTCCCCCCAAACCTTCTTCTTTGGGTTTTGGGACGGACCCCTGGAGATAAAATTGATGCGACCCCTTTTGGTGACACCACCCCGGGAAAATTTTAAGCCTCAAATGTGAAATTTGTGTCCACCCTGGCCCCCTTTTTTAAACACTATTTAAACCTCACAGAAATCCCTTTTTCAAAATCTGTTTTTTTTTTAGAGAAATTTAAAAGCTCCCCCTGATTGCCCCAAAATGGTGAGACCATTTCTCCCCATCATCCATCGTTAACATGGGGGGCCCAGCGGGCCAAAATTACAGTAGGTGCGGTGAGAGACCGGGCTGGGTGTCTGTCCTATTAACACCGGGGTTCAGAAAGCCGGGGCCCGGGAGTTACAGGGGGTTTGGGGGGTTTTGGAGACCCCCGGGCTGGGCCCCTTCATCTATTAACAGGGTTAAAAAATTTCCCCTTTGAGCAGCAACGAAAAACATTTCGTGCTAAAGCAAAAGTGGGGAAAAGGGGAAAGTGTGAGGTAAACCTCCACCCTTTCTCAGTACACGGGTAAAGGGACCTGGGTTTTACCCGCTTGCCCCCCCGTATGATTTGGGGGACCAATTGAGCTTCATTTGGAAATACTGGGGGTTTAAAAGCTCCTTTTCCCAAACCCAGGTCCCCTTTTTTTCTTGGCTTTTCTTTTTCTCATTTTAATCAAAGTGTGGAGGGAAATTGTCTTGTAATTTGTTCTCTGTCCCTCGCCCTTTCTCCCCTGACCCCTAATAACCTACATTGGTCAAGATTTCCTGTACCTCCCCCTTTTACAATTCAGAGGAAATTTTTTTTTCCCGTATTTTGTACATGCAATTTTTTTTGTAGTTTTAATTTTTAGAAAACACATTTTTAAAATAGGATGGAAAACCCCCCCATGTCTTTTTTTCTCTTTTTTTAATTGTATTAAATAGGTTGTCTCAAAACAAGGGGGTTGCTTGCTATGTTAAAGATCTTTTTCCAAAAAAAAAGTCATTTTTCAATGTGTCCATTAAAAAGTGTTTCCCACCTATTTTCCCGTTTCTGACAGCACCCATCACCCTTGAGCCCCCTCTTGACAATTGTGGAAAGGGAAAAAATTTTCTGTTAAAAAACAACATTTTTTTTTTTTAATAGAACCTGTAAAATTTTTGCATTTCAAAACAGCATGACATAAAAAATTATAAAAATGACTTCTCACCCACTGTTAAAAAATTGTGGGGGGAGAAATGCCCTTTGAAGCACATTTTGTCCCCCGGACCACAAAATTTTTGCTGTATCTCACAGCAACATGACCCCCCAAAAAATTATAATATGACTTTTCACCCCCTGGTTTTTTAAAATTTTGGGGGGGAGAAATGCCACTTAGAGGCCCCTTTTGTTCCAAAGGACCACGTTTTTTTGCTGTTTTCACCAACATGACCCCCAAAAAAATTTTAAAATTGACTTTTACCCAATGTTAAAAAAATTTTGAGGGGAAAAGGGCCCCTTAGAAACCCCAGTTCTTCCCAAAAAGGAACCCCGATTATTTTCTTTTTCTCACAGAAAAATGGACCCCAAAAAAATTTTAAAAAAAAGACTTCTCAACCCCTGTTAAAAATTTGAGGCAACATGACCCCAAAACCCTTGACCAAAAGCGAAAAAATTTAAAAATGAAGGGGGTAAATGGAAAAGGTTTTGTCTGAAAAACCCTTTTGTCTTTTACAGTTTTTTACAGCAAAACCCGCAAAATGAACTGTTGGGAAAAAAGAAAAAAAAATTGCAGGGTTTTTTTAAAAATATTTTTAAAAAAAAAAATTTTTCAAGAGGAACATTTCTGTTTTAAGAGGAAAGTGAAAATAAAACCGGGAAAATAATTGGGGACCCCGGCAATTGGGGCCAAACATCAACCCGGATTTATGCCGATTCCTTTTTGATGAAAGTCAAACGTCCACATTTTCGTGGAAAACCGGATGCGTTTGTCTGTAAGACTCCTCCTGCTGTGCTGGAAGGTTTCCCCTAGATAAAACGCTGGGTGCTGGGGGAGGGGCAATTCTCTATGGCTTTTGGGGACGGGGGTGGCCCGGGCCCTTCCCTCCCCTTTTGGATACCCAGAAGTTATTGGGTCCGGAACACATACAAAAACATTTGGGGGTTTAGACGGCCCGGAAAAAGTCGTGCCCCTGATTTAAGCGGTCTCTGTGTGTTGGGTGTGTGCCCCGCATTGCATGCGTTGGGGGAGGGGGGTAAATAAAAAATTTTCCAGAGGGCCAAACCCCATTTTGGGGGTTTTGGGCCCCCCTTGCCCGCTGCTGGGCCCCTACGGTTTCTTGGCCCCCTAACTGCGTCAAAGTCGCTGATGTTTTTTTCCCCAAAGTGAAAATTTGAAGAACGTGAAAACCCCACGCAAAAAGATGTCTCCAATTTATCAATCAGCAAGGTCTCCATTTTCCCCATTTTACTCTCTTTTGGGGGGGGTGGAAGGAAAGTGCGAGTTTTTTTTTTTGTCCCGGGGATCCAGGAGGGTTTGGCCCCCCAGTAACTGTTGGGCCCTTTTTTAAAGGCCTTAATGCGAGGCATGTTGGGGAAATGGGAGCCCCAAAGCCTCTGTGAGAGATGGACCCTTGATTTCCCCAAACCTTTGGTTTGAGGGGCATAGAAAAACTGATCTTCCTCATTTTCCCTCCTCCGCCTCAAAAACTGCCAACCCTTTCCAAGGCAGGAACGGTAACGCGGTCCTAGGAATCCCTCCCCTCCTCCTCCCTGCCCCCGGGCACACTCAGCACAGCCTGATTTGCCTGAGTGATGCACCCGAGAGCGATGCGCCACCTTGCACTACCCTGGACTCCAAACCCACTGCCAAATGAAGCCCGATGAAATTGTGAAACTGTCGGGCCTTGTGGTTTTGAGGGAGAGAAAGGCTCCGTGCCCCGCCTGTGCCGTCTCTCCTCCTCGCGGGCGGGACCTTTTTTTCGGTGCCCAAAACGATCGTTCCAGAAAAAAGATACCAAAAAGCTCATGCTGACAAGGGCATTGTCCGCACTGCCCTTTTTTGGGGGGCCTTTTTCAAAACTGGCAAGGATGGTGCAGAGCTCTTTCACCTGCCCCCCACTCTCGGGCTCAACACCCCGGGGTCCGCCCCGTGCTTGTCAGCCAGTGCACTTTTTACTGCGAAGGGCATTGCGCTGCTGCCAAAATCGCTGGAGCATGTGGAAAGGGTGGAATTCCGCCTGTTGCCACGCAAAAAGGGAACGGTTGAGGGGGAGGCCGAGCTGACGCTGCTACAGCCAGGCGGGCAAAGCAGGGTGCGAACGGCGAAGTGCGAACTTAGACTTTGGCCTTCCTAGCAGGGAGTCCAACCCGGTTTTGCTCTTTAGAAATTTCTGGGCGACAAGGTTCTGACATTTGCCCGGCAAGGGAAGTGCTCCAGCCCTACCCAATTAAGGGGGGCCCGCAGATTTTGCCCTTATCGCACAACCACCCTTTTCTGGCACAAGGTTCTTGGGACCCAGCGCTCGGTCTCGTTTGCGGAAGCCCCACGCTCCTACCCGTGTGTATCTCCAAGACAGATTAAATTTTAACACGGCCCGGTTTCTCTGGGCCATATCCCCCAGAGGGCCTTTGGGGGAAAAAGCCCGCACCATCCCCCGGTTTTGAAGGTCGCCGAGCCAGAGCCACCCTCACCCCCAAACACCACCCACCCCCCAGTGAGCTGTCACAGGATATAGCCCTTGGGCCCGGGTTTTCAGTCCATGTGTCAGTGGGCAGATGGACTTTTCCCAACAAGCAGACAAAACCCCTTGAAAAATTTTGAGACCAAAGGTGGCCAGGACAGGGACAGCTTTTTCTGGGGAAAGAAAAGCCCCGCCGGGATCTGGGTTTGGGGGGAGGCAAGGCCCTGACGTGGCAGAACCCATCTGGTCCCCCAACAAAGGCAACATTTTTTAAGGCAAAAGCCGGCAATGCCCAAATTCAGGCTTTTGGCTTTTTTGGGTGGTTTGGGGTTAAAGTTTTCTTCCCGGACTTTTTTTAGGTGATAAGCGAGGAGCGGGTTTTTCGCTGACCTGGCTGGCAGAATCATATCAGCGGACTTCTGCGACCGCCCTCTCCCCTTTTTGAGGCGGAACCCATACTGACACTACCCATTGTTTTACTCCTCATCCAGTGATGAAGAGCTCGAAAGAAAATTCTGCTGAAAAGACCACAGTTGGATCCGCAATGTCGTCATCATCATAAAACACAGGTGACTTCGTCGTCCTGACATTCTGCATCAGGAGCTGTGGGTACAAGCAAGAGGTACTGCAAGGCGTTGCCGACCGTCCCGGATTTTTGTCGATTGACCGGCTTCCTTCTCCTCCTGATGACATCAGTAACTGGGCATCAGAGCAGACAAAATCATCCTCTTTGGCCTCTTGATCTTTGGAAATGCCTTCTGACCCCAACCGCATTTTGTCATCAAAGAGGTCTTCATAAATGGACACCCCACAGTGGTGGGTATACGAGTTGACATTTGGGCTGCCTTCGCTTCATGTTGGACGGATGGTGATGATGCTGATGACGACATTTGTGGCCGTGACTGGGAGGACGAGGAGGTAAGACCGCTGGTGCGGGTTGCATTAACCACTAAAGAATATATTGGCGACGCTGTTCGTTACTGAGATTCACAGGGCCCTGACCCAGCGATGACAGACCTGACGGTCCTGCACCGCCCGATCCGCTGGCTTGCATGTTGTCGCCAGCATGGAAGGAGCACCTTCTCTCGTACCTCTACCCCATGTCCCTACACCCCACTTTGCTCGTTACCACTGCATTTCGCTCCATGTTCAGAAAGATAAGAATTTAAGTTTGGTATGGAAAGCTTTTGACTGTCTCTTATTAAAAGACGGCAAATCACAGCTATTCTTAAATCCCTCTAATTTCCTACAGCCAACTAGGATTAGAAATTTAAATTTTCTAGCGAATTCCTGTGAAATGCGGTCTTGTGGAAGAACCGTAATACAAAATCAACAGTGTTCTTCCTTCAGTCCCAGGGATTTACAACTGCCCAATAGGACTAGGAATTGATAGTTTTCAACAAAATATCATACAAGTGCGCTATCTGCGCCAAACTGAGATTCAATGAGCGCAATAAAAACTATTCAGACGTTACAACGGATGAGAAATTGCGTTTTTTGCAGCAATGACAAACGAGAACAGTTGCTAGAAAATTTTTCTATCAAATTGTCGTACAACGGGGGCTATTTGAAAAAAATAGGGCCGCCCATGTGCAATACAGCTATTTAAAAGTTATACGGATAACAAACGGTGGTTTTTGCACCAATGAAATACACCAACAGTAACTACGAAATGTCTGTATCCAAATTTAAGTACAAGGGGGCTATTTGAAAAAACTGGGGCAAACCAAAGTGCAATACAGCTATTTAAATGTTATACGGATAAGAAAAGGAGGTTTTTGCACCAATGGAATACACCTGCAATTACTAGCAAATTTCTGGATCCTAATATAAGTACAAGATCGGTTTTGAAATAATGGGGCCCGCGCCAAAGTGAAAAAACACCTAATTAAATTATGTACGGATAATATAAGGTGGTTTTTTGCACCTATGAATACACCTGCAATTCTAGCAAATTTCTGTATCGTAATATAAGTAAAAAGATGAGTCTTTGAACAAAAATGGCCTGCGCCAAAGTGAAAAAAACCTTATTAAATTGTGTACGGATAATAAAAGGTGGTTTTTGCACCTATGAAATACACCTGCCGTGACTAGAAAATTTCTGTATCCTATTGTAAGTACAAGGTGGGTCTTTGAACAAAACTGGGCTGCACAAAAGTTAAAAAAAACTAATTAAATCGTGTACGGATAATAAAAGTTGTTTTATGCACCTATGAAATACACTTGCAGTTACTAGAAAAGTTCTGTATCCTAATATAAGTACAAGGTGGGTCTTTGAACAAAAATGGCCTGTGCCAAAGTGAAAAAAACCTAATTTCATTGTATATGGATAATCAAAGGTGGTTTTTGCACCTATGAAATACACTTGCAGTGATAGAAAAATTCTGTATCCTATTGAAGTTACAAGGTGGGTCATTGAACAAAAATGGGCTGCACAAAAGTGAAAAAAAAAAAATAATTAAATCGTGTGTACGGATAATAAAAGGTGGTTTTGCACCTATGAAAAAACACTTGCAGTACAAAAAAAAGTTCTGTATCCTAAATAAGTACAAGGTGGGTCTTTGAACAAAAATGGCTGCACCAAAGTGAAAAAACCTAATTAAATTGTGTACGGATAATAAAAGGTGGGTTTTTACACCTATGAAATACACCTGCAGTGACTAAAAAGTTCTGTTTTCCATTGTAAGTACAAGGTAGGTCTTTGAAAAAAAACTGGGTTGCACCAAAAAATGAAAAAAAAAACTATTTAAATTGTGTACGGGTAATAAAAAGTGGTTTTTGCACCTATGAAATACACCTGCAGTTTTCTAGAAAATTTCTGTATCCTAAATAAAGTACAAGGTGGGTCTTTGAACAAAAAATGGCCTGTGCCAAAATGAAAAAGACTAATTAAATTGTATATGGATATTTAAAAAGGGGTTTTTGCACCTATGAAATACACCTGCAGTGACTAGAAAGTTCTGTATCCTATTAAGTACAAGGTGGGTCTTTGAACAAAACTGGGTTGCACAAAAGTGAAAAAAAAAACCTAATTAACGTTTACGGATAATAAAAGGTGGGTTTTTTCACCTATGAAATACACCTGCATTACTAGAAAAGTTCTGTATCCTAATATAAATACAAGGTGGGTCTTTGAACAAAAATGGGCTGCACAAAAGTGAAAAAAAAAACTAATTAAATCGTGTACAGATATTAAAAGGTGGTTTTTGCACCTATGAAATACACCTGCAGTGACTAGAAAAGTTCTGTATCCTATTGTAAGTACAAGGTGGGTCTTTGAACAAAACTGGGTTGCACAAAAGTGAAAAAAAAAACTAATTAAATCGTGTACGGATAATAATAGGTGGTTTTTGCACCTATGAAATACACCTGCAATTACTAGCAAAGTTCTATATCCTAATATAAGTACAAGATGGGTCTTTGAACAAAACTGGGCTGCACAAAATAAAAGGTACTATTTCACCAAAAATGGCCAAAAAATGGTAAAAAAAAAAGGCCATTTCAATGCAGGTTCAAAGCAGTCTAGGCTGCACAATATACACTCTCCTTTCAAAAGCCTGCCTGTCTGTCTGTGTTCGCCCGCAGTAACTGCCTTCACCCTCGACATGGGTTTAACAGCAAATGTCCTTTAAACGTGTGTATGTCTCTTTGCATCCATTGCCCGCATCCGAAGCACCATACGTGAGGGAGATCAGATGCAGGTAGGCAATATGGGCTTCAGCAGACAGAGACAGTCTGTAGATCCCAGCAGGGCTTCTCTCTTAACGCCAGAGTTTCACCAGAGAGACCAAACACAGGCCTGAGGACCCAGGCTTTATAGCATAGATGGGCGGAACTCTCCCACAAATGGGGGTCATGTCCCGTCCCCCTGGAGAGTCAGCAAAATCTCCTGCCGAAATGAAAGGTCTGGAGTCACTGCGCGATATGCATGCCTGGAGAAGGTCTGCTCGGACTGTGATATGTTCCTGCCCGAGCACCTGACCTGCGGCACCTGACCACACACTGCAGCACTGATGAAGAGGAACCAAGCAACGAGGAGAGCGGCTCTCCCTGTCATCGTCCCAGTCGTCAGGCTGCCGTCCGTCTCTCACTCCCGAGCCACAGAGTGCACCCCTGCTGACATCCCCTGAGCACCGGCTGCAGCCATGTCCCCAGGCTTGTATGTTTTGTTGTGCTTTAGCTCCAATTAGAGATCAGTGACACATCCTACAGGGCTCGGTGTCTGTCTGAGCCCCCCCCCCACCATGTGCCAACATAAGAGGGGTTACTATAGGAGGCTACTACCTGGCTATTGGTGGGGCTACTACCTGGCTATCAGGGGGGCTTCTACCTGGCTATCGGGGGGCTACTACCTGGCTATTGGGGGCATCCACCTGGCTATTGGGGGCATCTGCCTGGCTAAAGGGGGCATCTACCTGGCTGTAAGGAGCATCTACCTGTCTATGGGGGCTCTACCTGGCTTTTGGGGGAACTACCTGGCTATTGTGGGCACTGCCTGGCTGCAAGGGGCACTATCTGGCTATTGTGGACAGCTACCTGGCTAGAAGGGGGCATCAACCTGGCTACAAAGGGGCTCCTACCTGGCTTCAGGGTTCAAATAGGGCACCGAGATGCCTACCTATTATGGCACAGTTTGGCAGTATTTCCAAGCTCTCCTGGATGCTGAATAGACCATCCAACAGTCCAGGGAAGCTGGGTGACGCCAAAACACTAATTTAGCTTTCTTTCAGAACCATTAGGTGGAGTGGGTGTGGCTCTTTGAAGGGGCGTGGCTCACAAACAAGATGGAGGTATTGTCCTGCCCAGCAACCAGCATCATATCTGAGCGGACCTTCAGCACAGCTGGAGGAGTCATAACAGACAAATGCATCCAGCTTTCCACTGAGAATGTGGATTGTTTGACTTTCATCAAGATGAATCAGGCATGGATCTCTGATGATGTTGTGGCCCCAATTGCCGAGGTCACCGATTAGTTGCCGGTCTACTTCACATTCCTCCTCCAAAAGAAATGTTCCTCTTGAATTTTTTTTTTTTTTAAATGAACATTTCTTACTGCAATTTTTATTCTGATGTCCCAAAAGGACCATTTGCTGGTTATGCAGTTACGTAAACAGTAAAATACACCAATTGTACACGTATTACAAGAAAAAAGAACTATTTCCATTACTAATTTCTTCATGAAAATTTTAAGCACTGTTCAATGGCCTTTGGGATACTGGGTGTTTGATAAACACTATAATCCAGTCCTTTGGAACAGTAATGTGGTTTCTAAGTGGCATTTCTGGCCCGCTATACGAGAGGAATGTCCCCACTTAAGGTGTCGAGGCCGCAGGGCGGAGCGTACTAAGGTCAGTTTTGCCCAGGTGTATCATGTTGAAGATCCACGTGATTACGCCGTGAGAAGCCATTCAGTAGGAATTATGTGCTGTTAAGAGGCGCACAGTGCCCACAGTTGGCCGAGGGAACTAGAGAGCCGTCCGCCCAGACGTTCTTTTTCGCTGGCCCAAATATAAAAGTCGTAAGGAAGTAAAATTGAAAGCGGGGCGAAGAGCGACCACCCGGCGCTTGTCGTGGATTCACATCGGCTGAGCAGACCTGGAGATAAAGGAAAATTTATGTGATCTGGTGAAGATCTCAAAGGGATGGGCTGGCCCCCCCTCCATCAAGTGTCGCCATTCTTCTAGAGCTATCTTTATGCCAGTAGGTTCACGATCGTGTAATGTTCGTTCGGGGCAGGAGTGAAAGGTCTTGGAAAAGAAGCCGCAAGTCACAATCCTTCCAGAGGAGGACTTTTGAAGAGACAACAGCGCCAGCCCCTACTGAGGAGGGCGTCCAGTATCTATGACCAAAGACGCAGCTGGTCCCCTGGCGAGACAGAAAGGGAGCTGAAAGTGAATGCTGCTTTAAGACGATTAAGAGGTCATTCTTTTGGGCTTCGTGAGGCCAGGATTTGGGGTTTATAGCACTTCTTAGTAAGGTGCCACCAGGAGGGCCACAGGGTAGAGAATTGCAGACGATCGCCTGTAAAAGTTTAGCGAACCCAAAAAGCACTGGATGGACCGTAGACCACCTGTCGGCGGCCGACTGCAAGACCGCAGAAAGTTTAGAGTATCCATCTGGAGACCTAGATGCCGAAATGAAGTACCCTAGGAAAGGGCAACGAGGTGCGTTCAAAACAGGGCATTTCTCCAGATTTGGCATATAGCTGGTTGGTACTGGAGACTCTTGAGGCACCTAGCGGACGTGGTTCGGTGATGTCTCAGATCAGGAGAGAAGATTAAAAAGTCCGTACAGATAAGACAATGACACAGCACATAGAGAATGTCACGGAAGATCTCGTTGACGAAAGTTCGGGAACACTGGCCGGTGCCGTTGCAGAGGCCAAACGTGCATGAACGAATATTGACAGTGGCCATCTCAGGTATTAAGCCGTCTTCCACGGTCCCGCCTTCCCGTATACGAAACAAGTTGTATGCTCCACGTTAAATCCAACTTTGAAAAAATATTGTTCCACGCAGTGCCGTATCAAAACAGCTTCTGAATCAGAGGCAAGGGTGTATAGAATTAATATTTATGGTGATAGATTACTTAGAGTCCCCGATAATCGATACAGGGCCGGAGAGTCCCCAACTATTCTATTCAACAAAGAAGTAATCCCGCCCCCTCAGTCGAAGAGGACTTCGTAAAAAGCCTTTACTAGATTCTCCAGGTATTACATCCGCCTTTTGCTCTTGCAGACAGAAAGAGGTGTATACTCTGCCCGTGGAGTAGTAGTAAACGGGTTGCAGATCAATAGGACAGTCGAACGGCCATGCTGTGAGGAAAAGAGTTTCGAGCCCTTTCTTTTCGCAAAAGACGTCGGCTAGATCCTGGTAAGGAGTTGGTCAGACCCGGCGAGGCTTCGGTTAGACTTTAACAGAGCGGACCAAAGAGCAGGACGAAGTACGAAAGGCAACACGAGTGGCACGTCGGAGCCCAATGGATAAACCTCGCCTGATGTTCCAGCTAGGGTCGGAGTAATGCTCTTGCAACCAAGAAGGCCCAGAAGATTTCAGAAGAGGAGCGAGGCAGAACGAGAAGTTTTCATGAGACTCCTTTTTTTGTTGTATAAGGCGCCTATCTGCAATGTGAGGGGCGCAATGCAGACCCGAATAGCATCCTTAAGGCATTCGCCACGACAGAGGAGACACGCAACATGGGTTCTGCATAGAGGTCACCGGGATACCGAAACTTGGACACTATCGCATTGCTGATAAATTTTCCGAGCGGACCCCAAGTTACAAGGAAAGGGGTGTCTATGAAGGTGCTGTCCCGGCGAAATTCCACAGAGTACGTGGAATTGTCAGACGGGTAGAGGCCCTGCTCCACACCGCACTAACACCTAGGAATTGCCTCTCCTGCGAAGCCCTATGTGGTGAGAGTTTCCCGGGCGCAACCGACAGTACCCAATGTAAGTGGCCAGAAACCGCCACATAAGAAACATTGCTCTTGCCTCTGACACACTGTAGCGATCCTCCTTGGTGTCAAGTGAGTCCTATTCAGACGTGGCAGGGTTCGTCCCTCAGTATCCATTAGGCTGAGAAGAGGAGGATGATGAAAAGACGGGAGCCAGACGGGTATAGCCAGCGTTGTCGGATGACCTCCCGTTGGAGACGGAGCTCTTTGCTGTCTCTCGGCAAAGCTTATGTCAATTCGGGTGGCCACCGAATCAGTTCGTCCAGAGGATTGGCAGGTCCGTACCAGCGAGCTCATTCTTTAAAGCGCTCAGAGAGAGCCTTGCAAATAGTTGCCACCAACGCCATCATTGTTCCAGTCCAATTCAGAGGCCAGGTAGCGGAACTGCATAGAGGTACGACCCACGGGTAGAGTCCCCCCTGACGGAAGGAGCAGATGCTTCGGCAGCGGCAGAAGGTGCGGCCGAGGTTTCCTCTAAGATGTGCAGGGAAAACCCCTTGAGAAAAGGCTTGTAGATTCCGCCGTCAATGGATTCTCGCCTGGATCCCAAGCGGGAGTCCCAGGGCCAAGGCTTCTCCCGATAAAGGCGAATTAAAAAGGCCACCATACCATCTCGGTAGGGAATTGGTGCCCCAACATCTCGAGGTGGATGGAGCATTGACTGATGAAGACATGGCATTGTCTTGGGGTTCCATCATAACGTGAAGGGAGCGACAGATGGCAGAGAAGTCCCGGTGCCGGAAGCAGGAAGCAGCTATGGCTGAAAGAGGAACGAACTGGGTGCTGCGTGGTGGAAGAAGCCGCAGGCATAGGTAGAACGGGCCGCAAGGTCTGCAACATGTCCACGCTGTTCAATACGCTGGCACTGCTTGGCGATGGCCGTCGTGACGTCCCGGAGCACAGCAAAGTACCCTGCGATCCATAGGCCATAAGAGTGACTTGTAAAAGTTCGGTGGATTCGCAGTACCACCGCAAGCTATGATAGTTAAGCCACTCCATGTACGTAGTCTAAGTAAGCCCCCGTTATTCACCAAGGCCCGCCGCGCACAGCGGGAATGACTAGCTCTGTCGTCTTGAGGCTACCAGGTCGCTACCATACCGTGCCTAGCTTTGCGATGTTGGCCCGGGGTAATGTTGTGGTACAGAACAATTCGTGAGACGAAGTCAGGACAGGCAGAAGGTCAGGGCAGGTGGCTGAGGTATCGTGGTCAGAAACAATACCAGAACGTCAGGGCAGGTATGCAGACATAACAAGGTCAGGAACGTAGCAACGGACAGGTACATGGGTAAACAGAGCAGGACCTTTCCAGACTCTCTAAAACTAGCAACAACCCCAACAATCTGGCAGATAGTGCTGTGTGGTCGTATTCCTATAAAGGCCCAGCATCCGGCAATAGACTTAAATTACCGTTTCACTGCCCCTTTAAATCAAAACCGTCCGCGTGCCCAAAGCATCGGTACAAGTGCGCGGCCGTGACAGGCAGAAGCAGGAACACATGAGCGCGACGGGTAAGTAACATGCGCGGGGACCCAAGAGCGAGAGGGCTGGACGCGTGCCACCTCGGCACCCGCGCTGTGGACCCCTGAGGGTAGTAACGCGTCCCAGTGGGGCGACGGCGACCTGCACCAGCCCACATGACAATGGTTGCGGTCCAACACAGTAAATAGGTAAGACACTGAAAATGGACGAAATATTTGCAACGATGACTTATTTTAGCAAGATCAAAACATAAGAAGCTATCTCTGATGAGAGAACAAACCCCTTTATTACAGATACAAAAAAAGAGAAACAAAAGACTTGGTGGGATTCCCTCCTATTTAAAAATGTGTTTTCTAGAATTAAACTACTAAAAGCTTGCATGTACAAAATATGCTGGGATACAAAATTCCTCGAGATTTGGTACAAGGGAAGTACAGTAACCACTGATAAAAGACTTGAACAGATATAGGTTATTCACCGGACCTGGAGCCTGGAGCACAGTTCTCACCTTAAGAACAGAGACAATTATCTCCAGCACGTTGAGTAAAATGAGAAAAAGAAAGCCAAGAAAAATGGCATCTGGTTGGAACAGGAGCGTCAACCACCAGCGTTTCCAAGTGAAGCTCAATTGTTCCGTACTCATACGGAGTAGTAAGCGCTCTTGTAGAGGCAGAAATTTCTCAAGCGCTAACCAGGTCTTGACTGTCTTCTGAGGAAGGATCGAGGTCTTAGCTCACACTTCTGCCATGTGCACTCTGCTTCGGCCCAACTGTTTTCGTTGCTGCGTCATAAGGGCATTTTTGCCGTGTTAATAGATGATTGCCCTGGCTCTCACGGCACCCACTGTAAGTCCAGCCCTGCTAGCTGAACCTGCGTGGTAATAGATGACGGACACTAGCCTAGGGTCGCATCGCACCCACTGTAACTCCGGTCCTGCTAGCTGAACCTGCGTGTTACTAGATGACGGACGCCAGCCTTGGCTCTCACCGCACCCACTGTAGGTCCGGCCCTGCCAACTGAACCTCCGTGATCCACCTTCACAGCCTCATACTCCTTGATCAGCAATTTCCTTCATCCAACTTGACAGTAGAATGCAGGATTTTCAGACAGGCCTCGTTGACCCACTGCGGACATCTGTTTCATTTGTTTCACGTTCTAATGTCACGGTGGAACAACGTCACCAGTAGAATGGCAAGTAGCTCTAGCAGCAGCAGTATTGGAAAACTAGTTTTTTTAATAAAGTTTATTTCTTATTGCGAAATTTTCTGCTGATGGTCCATAAGGGCACCTGTGCGGGTTTTTGGGTCATGCTGCGGTACAGGATATGGATAGTCAATGTCCATTTCACTAAAATACTGCTTCAAATACTACTTTCTTCCTGCATTTTTTGATCTGTGGGTCATGCAGGTTTTAGGGTCATGCTGCGGTACAGGACAGGTAAAGTCAATGTCCAGTTCAACTAAAATACTGTTTCAAATACTACTTTCTTCCGGCACATTGTGATCTGTGGGTCATGCAAGTTTTTGGGTCATGCTGCAGTACAGGACATGGATAGTCAATGTTCAGTTCAACTAAAATAGTGGTTCAAAGACTACTTTCTTCCGGCACTTTTTAATCTGTGGGTAATATGGGTTTTGTGGTCATGCTGCAGTACAGAACAGGGATAGTCAATGTCCAGTTCACTAAAATAGTGATTCAAAGACTACTTTCTTTCAGCACTTTGTGATCTGTGGGTCATGCAGGTTTTTGAATCATGCTGCGGTACAGGACATGGAAAGTACAGGACATGGATAGTCAATGTCCAGTTCAACTAAAATAGTGGTTCAAATACTACTTTCTTCTGGCACTTTTTATTCTGAGGTTCCATCAAGGGCATCTTTGCTGGTTTTGGGGTATGCCGCTGTAAAAGAAACCAATAGTAAAGGTCTTTTTGAAAAAAAGCTTATTTTCCGTGCTTCAAGGCCATCAAAATGAACAGCGGTTACTGGGTGTCCACCTTCCTTGATCCACGTTCCAAATCAAAAGCCAGCAATTTCCTTCAACCCACTTGACAGTAGAATGCAGGATTTTCAGACAGGGCTCGTTGACCAACTGGAGACATGTGTTGCATCTTCTTCACGTTCTAATGTCACGGTGGAACAACGTCAGCAATGTGCAAGCAGTAGAATAGCAAGTAGCTGTAGCAGCAGCAGCAGAAGCATGATTGGAAAAATATATATTTTTTTAAATAGTCAATTTCTTATTGCAAATTTTTATTATGAGGGTGCATAAGGGCATTTTTCGGTGGTTTTTGGGTCAGGCTACTTTAAAATGGATGCCAGGGGTGGTAATAGGGTAGTATTCCTGCCAGGGGCCAGAATCAAAAAGGTGTCCTGTGATATGTTAAAAATAGGAAGTGGTAATGGGTGGGCGCCCCATTTGATTTAGCTGCATGTGGACATGAAACGGTTAATAGTTGACTGACAGCAGCCTTGGCTGTTGTTGCACCCACTGTAACTAAGGCCCTGCCAGCTGAACCTCCACATTCCCCGTTGGGACGTTCTTGCTGCCACCACATATGTGACGAGACCCTGGTGCAAAAAGTGATAGGGGTATCCTGCCAGTTCCCATGTGCCATTTCCAATACCGGTGTCTTGTTTTGAGTGAAAGGGGCCCCGTAGCAGCTGCTACCGCTATACCTGCTGTGGCTTTGCCGTCCTCATGTTTTCGGCTAGCCATTGAACATAATGAATTATTTTAGCGTAATATTTTTTTATAGCCTAATTGTCTTGCCTAAGATGTAGCACATATCCAGTTTACTGCTGTGGATGTTAATTCCAGCTTCTCCTCACTTGTTTGGGTGTAAGAATGAAGCTGGTGTTCCTCTTCCATAGACTTTAATGGTCATCGGCGATTAATCGTTATCAACTATCGGCTATCGACATGATAATGACAGATATCGACTATCGACCCGATAACAATAATTGACACAATTGCTCATCACTAGTCGCCAGTACTACGGGATGAATAACGTCCTCCCACTGCTTCATGTCCTGGGACAGATGCTGCAAAATATGTCTGGTAAGGGGACTGGAGAGGTGACGACAATCTCATGGCCATACGAGTCCGATGGGGGCTGAACTGGAGGAGGAGGAGGACATTGGAGCACAAGCAGTGTCTGGCAAAATGAGTGGTTTTTCTACTCAGGTGACAGGAGTGAAGGAGCAGGGACAGCCAGAGGAGGTAGAGGGAGAAGAGGAAGACGAGGCAGAAGACCCAGACACACTGTGGCAGTATACAGTGGAGATGGAGGCAGGAAGTCCCTCAGAGTCACTTGCACAGATGGCCCGCTGCATGCTGATTTTCTTGGCTAGTGACAGCCGAATAGTCACCATCCAGCAGAGGGATGACTTCTGGCTCTCCACCCTCTTGGACCCTCGCTACCCATCCCAAAATGGGTAGGCCTTATTTTTCCACCTGCTGAGAGGGAGGGACAAACTCAAGTACTATAGAAGAAATCCTATTATGTCAGTTGGCCGCTGCCATCTGCGCCATCATCAATCCCTGACTTGTCTTTAACCGGGGTGGGGGGGTTCATCATCTCTCACGTACCACTGCCATGGGCTGCTGGTAGGAGCAGTACCACTTATCACAGCAGAGTTAGTTCGACTCGCTGATGAGCAGCTTCCTTCAGCCCCCCTATTAGGAGAGTACACTCCAGCAACAGCAGCAGCAGGACTGGACAGACCCCTGAACCAGCAAGGTGGGGGCCTACTTGGACAGCACTCTGCCACCCCACATAGAAGATCCGCAGGAACAACTGGCAGCCAAACAGAATGTTGGCAGCAACTTGCTGAGTTTTGCAGTGAAAAGTTGTCCGCCCGGCCAGTAGTGTGGTTCAAGAGGGTGTTCAATGCGGCGGGGGCCAAAGTTACCCCAATGAGAACTCGCTTTCCCACCCCATAATGTGGAGAGACTCACCATTGCAAGATGAATCTGGTGTGGATCGGCCAGATTTCCCCACCACCAATTGCCTTAATGCCATCAGATAGATCAGCGCATGACGCCCTCACAAAAAACTTTAAAACATACATCTGGATTCAAACTAACCTGCCTCAGCTACTATTCCTGATCTGACACCCGTCAGATGCCCACACTACTGTGCCAGCTGCTCCCCATCTACCACCCTCCATCTTTACCAGGGACTGGTATTGCCACCCAGCTCCCCACTCTTCACTAGGACATTATGCCAAGGCTAATAGGATCATGGGGTGTATTAAAAGGGACATAGATGCACATGATGGGAACATTATTCTCCCACTATACCAAGTCACTGGTTAGACCACACAGGAATAACTTGTGTACAGGTTTTGGACACCAGTGCACAGGAAAGACATTGTAGAGCTTGAACAGTACAAAGGCGGGCAACAAAACTAATTAAAGGCTGGGTGGACTGCAATAGCCAGAACAGATTAGCAAGGTTAGGGTATTAGTTTAGAGAAAAGAACGGCTTTCGGAGGACATAATATTAATATGTTTAAATGATATTAATGGCCAATATAAGATCTTCGCTAAAGATTTCATTCAATACCCAGGACTGTAATCTAGAACAAGGGGGAATGTACCTCTACATCTTGAGGAAAGAAAGTTTCTACATAAACATAGAAAGGGATTTCATTAACTGTTAGTGCGGTGAGACTGTGGAGACTCTCTGCCAAGAAATTGTCATGGTGAATTCACTAACAGAGTACTAAGAAGGGCTTGGATGCAATTCTGAGAGGTGAAAAAAAACAATTATAGTGACTCAAGGATTCCAAAGAAGGGGTCTGCATTAGTGATGAGCCCGATTACATTGACATTGTCATCGGGTCGGATAGTCGATATCGGCAATTAATCATAAGATATCCGATAGTCCGATAATAATTATTCGCCGATGACCATTAAAAGTCCTATGGAGATTAACAACACCTTCATACTTACCCCAAACAGGGATTGAGAAGCAGAATTAACATCCCCAACATCAAATGGATACGTGCTACATCTTAGCAACCACACTGGTTATAAAAGTCACAGAAAAAAAGTCACAGACAAAATTCACTATCCCAGTCTTTTGCACCACAGCATGAGCTTAAACCCTGCAATCACACCCATAAATTAAAAAGTGCATAAGGCAGTAGATTTGAACCATCATTTTTAACTTGAACTGGACATTGAATATCCCAGTCCTGGAAACGCAGCTTGAGCCCCAAACCTGCATGACCCCAGATTAAAAAGTGCCGGAAAAAGGAATCCTTTCAACCACCATTTAGTTGAACTGGAACATTAATCTATATCTGTCCTGTATCCGCATATGATCCAATAAACCTGTCCTGACCCATCAGATTAAAAAGTGCTGGGTAAAAGGATCTTGAACCACCATTTTAGTTGACTGGACATTACTATACCTTCCTGGACCGCATATGACCATTAAACCTGTCCTGACCCCCAAATTAAAAAAGTGCTAGGAAAAAGGAGTCTTTGGAACCACCATTTTAGTGTGAACTGGACATTAACTATATCTGTCCATGTACCGCAGTATGACCATTCAACCAGTCTGACCTCACAAATTAAAAAGAGCTGGAAAAGGAGTCATTCATCCACCATTTTTAGGGTTGAACTGGACATTGACTATACTGTTCTGTACCACAGTAGACCATTAAAACCTGTCTGACCCACAGGATTAAAAAGGGCTGGGAAAAGGAGTCTTTGAACCACCATTTTAGTTTTCACTGGACATTGACAATACCTGTCCTGGGCCACAGCATGAGCCCCAAAACCTGCATGCCCCCCACATTTATAAAGTGCCGGAAAAAGGATCTTTCAAACCACCATTTTATTTTCACTGGACATAGACTATACCTGTTCTGGGCCACAGCATGAAACCCTAAAACCTTTTTGACTCCACAATCACAAAGGGCACTAAACTATTTTGTACAGTGACTGTCACTAGTATACTTTTTTCGGTAACGACAATTTGTTTACAGAATTTATTTAGGGAAGTTTTTTATAGTTTTTTACATTATTATCATATTGCTTAATTTTCAAGTGTGATAACATACAACATAGACCCCACCCTGCATTTTTAAAGGTATTTTTCCACGTGTAGATGTTAATTCGCCGCAACACCCCATAAGGTAATAAAAAAATGTCCTAAATCATCCCAAAGCACTTTCTTAGTTGAGAAGACATTTGCCCTCCTGGCTTCTAGAGTGATCAGCCAATCAATTCAATGGTTTCATTTTTCCCTCCAATCCCTTCTTAGTGATTAGGGACAACTCCCTGGAGATCAAATGATTGGCGACCCTCATAGTGACTCCAGCCAGAATATTTTAAGCCTCAAATTGTGCAATTTGTGTTCACCCTGGGGCCCCTTTTGACACTACTTAACCTCACAGAGTATTCACCTTTTTCAAAATCTGAATTTTTTTAGAGAAATTTGAAGCTCTCCTGATTGCCCCTAGCCGTGAAGCTAGTGCTGGCCGTCAGCCATCTGTTAACCACTGATTCCAGCTGCCGGTCCCCCCAACTTACAGTGGGTGCGGTGAGAGCCCAGCAGCGTCTTCATCTATTAACACCAGGTTCAGCTGTCAGGCGGAGTTACAAGTGGGGTAAGTGAGACCCAGGCTTGCGTCCGTCATCTATTTTACACGGTAAATATGCACTTATGACCACAACGAAAAACAGTCTACTGAAGCAGAGTGCGGAAGAGTGAGTAGAAACCTCACAGCCTTCCCAGTACACATTCAAGACCATGGGTAGCGCTTGCCCTCCGTATGAGTGCGGACCAATTGAGCTTCACTTGGACATACTGGTGGTTTAACGCTCCTGTTCCACCCAGTGCCCTTTTTCTTTGGCATTCTTTTTCTATTTTACTCAATGTGCTGGAGGAAAATGTCTCTGTTCCTTTGTTCTCCTGTCCGTGCTCCATACTCCAAGTCCTTCTGAATAACCTACAACTGGTCAAGTCCCGTCTGTACCTCCCTGTAGGTTACAATTCAGAGGAATTTTTTACCTTTTTTTTTACATTCAAGTTTTTTAGTAGAATAATTTCTAGAAAACTACAACATATTTTAAAATAGATGGAATCCCAGCAATGTCTTTTTTCTCTTTTTTAATTGTATTAAATGGGTTTCCTCAGTACAGGGATTGCTAGCTATGTTAAAGATCTTGCAAAACACGTCATTTTGCAATATTTGGTCCATTAAACAGTGACCTACCATTCCTGTATTCTGACAGCACCATCACCCCTTGAGCCACTCTTGACAATTTGTGAAGAACAAATGTCCTGTTAGAAACCACCTTATTTTACAATAGGACCTGTAGTCTAGCGCATTCACAGCAAATGCCCCAAAAATTCAAAACATGACACATGAGCCACTTTTGACAATTGTGTAGTACAAATGTCTATTAGAAACAACAATTTTTTTAATAATAGGACCTGTAGTATAGCTTCATGTCACAGCAAATATGCCCCCAAAAAATTCAAAGCATGACCCTTGAGCCATTTTGACAATTTGTTAAGAACAAAAGTCTGTTAAAACAAATATTTGTTTTATAATAGGACCTGTAGTATTGCTGCATGTCACAGCAAAATGCCCCCCAAACATTTTTTTTCCACCAAAAAGCCATGGGGACCCTTGAACCGCTTTTGACAATTGTGAAGGAACAAATGAAGTTAGAAACAAAAAAAAAATTATAATAGGAACCTGTAGAAATATCTGCATGTCACAGCAAAATGCCCCCAAAAATTCAAAACATGACCCTTGAGACCACTTTTGACAATTGTGAAGAACAATTTCTGTTAGAAAACAACATTTTTTAGAATAGGGAAATACCGTAATTTGTTGCAGCATTTCAACAGCATGACCCCAAAAATTATACAAATGACTGTCTCAGGCCCACATTAAAAAGTGTGCAAGGGAGAAATGGCCACTCAAAGACACATTTCTGTCCAAATGGACCATGATTATTGCTGCATCCCCCGCAACATGAACCCCAAAAATTATAAATATGACTTCTCACACCAAGCCACTATTATAAAAGTGACAGAAATGCCACTTAGAAGCTACATTTCTGTTCCAAATGACATAATTATAGCTCATATCTCACAGCAACATGACCTCAAAACCATTGACAATGGCGAAAACTTCTAAAGATAAAGTGAGTAAATGGAATAACGGTGTATGTCATGAAAAACTTGCTGTCTTTACATCTCCTCACAGCAAAACCAGCAAAATGAACTGTTGGGAACCGAGAAAAAAAATTGCCTCGCAAGAAATGATCATTTAGAAAAAAGTTTTCAAGAGGACCATTTCTTGTTGAAGAGGAATGAGAAGTAGACCGGCAACTAAGTTCGGTGACCGCGCGGCAATTGGGGCCACAACATCATCAGAGATCCATGCCTAGATTCATCTGATGAAAGTCAAAACGATCCACATATCAGTGGAACGCCGGATGGCTCTGTCTGTAAATGACTTCTCTAGCTGATGCTAAAGGTCCGTCAGATATGACGCTGGCTGCTGGGCAGGACAACCCCTCTATGGCGTGGCGAGCGAGCTCAGGGCCACCTCCATTTTGGAAACCCAGAAGTTTACTGGGTCCTGAACACATACAAGAAACATCGGTGTTGAGATGCAGATAGTCATGCGCACCATTAATCGTTAAGCGGTCCTCTGTGGGTTGGATGTGTGGCCCCTGCATTGCATGCGTGGTGTGAGTGGTAAATAAAGATTGCCAGAGGTCACACCATTAGGCTTCTGCCACCTTGCCTGCTGCTCTGCTGCTGCCCGCTACGGCTTACTGGCACTCTACTGCTGTCACGTTCGCTGATGTGTTCCACCGTTACGATTTGAGAAACGTGAAGCCTACGCAACAATTCTCCATTTGATCAATCAGCAAGGTCTCCATTTCTGCCTTTTACTTCTCTATTTGGGTGGGTGGAAGGAAAGTGCTGAGTTTTGGTTTTGTCCCAGGGAGTCCAGGTGGTGCCACCCAGTAACTGTTGTTCATTTCTGATGGCCTTAATGCGAGATCATGGTGGAGGGAATGGAGCATCCAAGCACTCATGTGAAGAGATTGGAGGCCTTGATTTCCCAAGCCTCATGCCTCTGGGTCGAGGGTGCACTAGCAAACTGATCTTCCTCATCGTTCCTCCTCCGCCTTCAAATTCCGCGCCAAACCGACTTTCCAAGCAGGACGCGGTAACGCCGGTGTCTAGGAATAGCCTCCTACCTCCTCCTCCGATTCCTCCGCACAGCTCTTCAACACAGCCCTGACTTCCTCAATGATGCCACCCTGAGAGCTGAGTTGCCACCTTGCACTAGCCCTTAACCTGAACACAACTGCCTAATGAAGACCGATAAAATTTGAGAAGCTGTCGGGCCTTGTGGATTGGGGACGGAGAGAAAGCTCCGTGTCCGCATCTGTGTCCGTCTCCCTTCCTCTCCTCCGGGTCGCTGCTCTGGCCGGGACCTGTTGTTTTCAGAGTGTCCAAGATCTTCCAGAACTAAATCACCACTATGCTCCATGCTGACAAAGAGGGCATTGTCCGCACTGACCATTTTGGTGGCTTCCTTCAAAACTGGCAAGGATGGTGCAGGAGCTGTTTCACCTGCCATCCTCTCTCGGTGGCTCAACAACCCAGGTCCGAACCGCTGCTTGCAGGCCATGTTCACTTCGTGACTGCGTAAATGGTCATAGCCCTGCTGCCACAATTCGCTGGAGCATGTGGAGGGTGGAATCCATGCGTGTTTTGCCACATGTCCAACCAGTTGACGGGGAAACCGTTGTATGGGGGGGCCGAGCTTACGCTGCAAGACGCAGCCAGCGGGACGAAGCAGGGTGCGAAATGGCGGAAGTGTCGAACTCAGACCTCAAATCCTTCCATGAGGGGGGTGTGGCGGAGGTTGGGGGGGGGGGGGGGGGGGGGGGGGGGGGGGGGGGCAGATCCTGAACCCGTGTAACTCTTTAGAAATTTCTGGACGACAAGGTTTCATGACATGGTGCCAGGCAGGGATGTGCTCCAGCCTACCGACTTAAGGAAGGGCGCCAGCAAGATGTTTCGCTCCTTATCGCACACCACCTTCCCGGCCACAAGGGCTCTTTGTCACCCAGGCCAGCCCTCCGTTCTTTGTTGCGGCATGAGCCTCCTACAGCTACTGACCTGTGTGTGGACGGTCTCCAAAGACAATTTAAGATTTTTCAAACACCACGGCCTGGTTTCTTCTGGGCACGTGATCGCCACCAGAACCTTGGGTGGAAGAGGCCCTGCACCAACCTAGCGTTTTTCGAAGAGCTAGCGCCGAGCCTGAGAGCCACTGGTCACCTCCCAGAGACATCCCACCCAGCTCCACCCAGTGACTGTCACAGAGATATAGGTAGGCCTTGGAGCCGGTGGCATTATTAGTTCCATGTTCGGTGGTCAGCGTTTGGACTTTTCCAAACACAGATGCATACAACGCGCCATTGAAGATTTAGATTGACACCGTGGCTGGCCAGGGCAGGAGACGGCTTTTCTGGCACAGAATGCTGCTTTAGGCATCTGGTATTGGTTGCAGGCAAGGGCCATTAACTCGTGGTGGGAAACCCATCTGTGTCCATCAGACGGAAAGCCAAAACATTTCCAAGCCAAAAGCCTGGCAATTGTCCGACATTCAGCATGCTTTTGGCTTTGGGATGGTTCTGGGTTAAAAGTGTTTCTTTCTGCTCCCAAACCCTGGAAGACAGAAGGCTGGCTGCTAGACTGGCCGCAGTTACGTGTGCAGGTTTGTCAAACTGGCGGAAGGGAAGGGGATATGATGGTCTCTAATGGTGCTGATGAGTACTTGGGCGACGTTGGAGGCAGAAGCGGAGGCCTGATCTCTGTGAGTCATGACTCTGTAGAGACATGGGCATCAGAGGAACGCTTGGTGGTGGCAGAGGAGTAGGAGGCGGAGAACAGAGGGAGTGACAGTTTGGTTGGAGGCCCGGTTTTCGGTCTGGCTTTTTTGGCCAATGGTTTCCTTCATTTCAACTCATGCATTGTCGCTGCAATGTGACCAGACATGTTGGTGGAATGGTTAAAAACCTAAGATTGCTTGCTCTACTTAATGCGTTTACCGGCAAAGGCGGCATATGACATCGCGTGGTGAATCAGAGGCTTCTCAATGTAGGGCCCAGGCTTGATAGGTCCTGGACCTTTTTGACGGCGATAAAGCGAGGAGCGGGGATTTCCGCTGACCGTGGCTGGCAGAATCATATCATCGTACTTCGCTGCGACCGTCACCCTCTCCCTTATTGAGGGCGGACCCAATATTGACACTACCCCATCGTCTTCCTCCTCGCCAGTGATGAAGCGCTTCTGCAAGCAAATTCACATAACGAAAAGACCAACGTTGATTCCGCAATGTCGTTCAATCATCACATCAACAAAACAGATGAACTTGGTCGTCACTGACATTCTCATTCCAGGAGTTTGCGGGCTACAAGCAAGAAGGACTGCAAGGCGTTGCAACTGCGCGGGATTTTTTGCTAATTGACCGTCTATCTTCTCCTCACTCTGATTGGCATCAGGAACTGGGTGTCAGAGTGCAGAGAAAATCATACCTCTTGGCTCTTGATCTTTTAACATGCCTTCTTAGCCCCAACCGCATTTGTTATCAAAGAGGTCTTCAGACAAATGGAATGTGATCCACAGTGGTGGGGTACACAAGTTGACATTTGGGCTGCTTCATGTTGGATGGATAGCTGATGAACTGATGAACGACATTTGTGAGCCCGTGACTGGGAGGACAAGGAGGTAAGACTGCTGAATGCAAGGTTGCATTAACCACTGAAGAACATATTGGTGACATGCTGTTTCGTTACCGAATTCACAGGGCCCTTAGCCCAGCGATGTCAGGCCGATGGTCCTTCAACTACGAACCGGCTGGGCATGCGTGTTGTCGACAGCACCTGGAAGGAAGCACCGTCTTCTCATACCCTACCTTCATGACCTACCCCCCTCTTAGCTACCGTCTACCACCGGAATTTCGCTCCACATGTTTCAAAGAATAAAAAATTTGAGAGAAGTATGGAAGAGTTTGAAAGATCCTCTTATTAAAAGACGGCAAATCACAACATATGCTTTTATCAAATCCCTCAAATCAAAACAAAATTGCATTAGATTCAAATTTAACTGCAAAATGATTGGCTCTATCAACAAAGCTGCCCTGCGGCCAAAGTGAAAAAAACACATATCTGAAATTTATAAACGGAATAAATGGAAAGGTATTTTTTCTTTGCACCTATCAATTCACCTGAAGGTGACTACAAAATTGCTGGATTCAAATTTAACTGCAAAGTAGACTATCAACAAAGCTTGACTGACCAAAAGTGAAAAAAACACGCTGTCTGAAATTATACGTGATAATAAACGGTATTTTGGCACCATCAATTCACCTGTGGTGACTACAAAATTGCTTCGCATTAAAATTTAACTGCAAATGTGTAGATCTATCAACAAAGCTTGACTGACCAAAATTGAAAAAAAACACGTATCTGAAATGTATACGATAATAATAAGGTATTTTTTGGCACTCTATCAACCTGAGGTTGACCTACAATAGTATGCTGGATTCAAATTTAACTGTAAGTAGATCTATCAACACCGCTTGACGACAAAAGTAAAAAAACACCTGTCTGAAATTTATATGGGGATAATAAAAGGATTTTTTGGCACCTATCAATTCACCTGTGGTGACTACTAAAATTGCTGTGTATTCCAAATTTCACTGCAAAGTAGATCTAATCCAACAAAGCTTTTGACTGATCAAAAGTGAAAAAAAAACACTTGGTCCTGAAATATATACGGATATTAAAAGGTATATTTTGGCACCTATCATACACCTGTAGGTGACTGAGCCAAGTTGCTGATTCAAATTTAAAACTGTCAAGTAGATATATCAACAAAAGCCTTGACTGACCAAAAGTGAAAAAAACACGTAATCTGAAAATGTATACTGATAATAAAAGATAATTTTTGGCACCTATCAACCTGGAGGTTACTTACAAAGTTGCTGGATTACCAATTTTAACTGCACGGGGCTGCTATCCAACACAGCTGGCCTGGCGCCAAAGTGAAAAAAACACATATCCTGAAATTTAAACAGGATAATAAAAGGTATTTTTTGGCAACCTTTCAATACACCTTTGGTGACTACAAAATTGCAGGATACCAGATTTAACTGCAAGGTGGCTATATCAACATAGCTGGGACTGGGCAAATATTGAAAAAAACACCTTTCATGAAATGTATACTGAAAATAAAAGTGGAGTTTTGCACCTAGACAAATACACCAGTCATTAGTAGAAAAGATCTGTATTCCTAATATAAGGCAATGCAATGTCTAAACAAATTTTGGCTGATACAATTCCAGTATCCTTTATAGAGCTTGTCCTGTGTTCCGGCCCCCGCCCCCCCCCCCCCTCCGCTACTCCGCTCCCTCCTGTGACTTTACAGCGGTGAGTATGCTCTTTAAAATTCTCTGCCGAACACCTAAAATCTGCAAATCTCTGATCTAACTGACTTCTAAGGATCACAAGCTAAAAGTAGAGCTAGTCTCGTGAAAAAATAGAACATTTCGCTGAGCTGTTGAGCTGAGCTGTTTGACAGATGTGCAGAGCACAACGTCCTTCTGCTCTGAACGCTGACTGACACTGATCATAACAGGAAGGGCTAATTCTATTTGTAAACGGAGGTCATGTTGATTTATCCAGACAATCGCAACCATACAACATCCCAAGTCCATGACGACGCACACTACATCTCACCCTGCTCTATCTGTAAGCGATTTGCTGGCCGCCAAATGACAGGAAGCCGCGCGAAATGGCGCTATTATTTATAGATTATGCACAGATTTAAACCTAAATTATCACGTGATCTAAAAAATCCGATCAACGTAAATACAGTGCCGATTTCAACTTTGTCGATAATAATCGCGCAACACTAGTTATGAGTTTCTCTGTGTTTCATTGAAATACTACTTGTATGGTTTTCCTTACAAAATCTTTTGTCTGATTTGTATTCCCTGTTGACTACACCACATAATGCCCCATGATATCACAGCTTAAAATATTATCTTAACTTTTTCAAAGCTTTTTCAATAGATTTTGTTTGGAGATCAGTAGATAACATGAAAAGCCGTGATTTCATGGTCAAGTATAGCTGCTTTATCTGTAATTGCACCCTCGGTTTACTTCTCCGAAAGTTGATATTGTGATGTACTGAACCGTATGCTGAATTTTTTCCTTTTGGTATTTCAGTTCTTGTGATATAATCATGACATGTTTCTGAAGAATCTCACAATTTCCAACAATATAATGTACATCAGCATTTGTTAATATTGTATCAAATCTTTTCATGGGACAACATTGAAGATTTGACACTGTGATACAATGTAAAGCAGTTAGCATGTAATGGCCACTGGTGTGGACTGTAACCACCGCTGTTGTATGGATTCTCTGGACAACCACAAGCGGTAGTATAAACCATGTCAGGAAGCAGAGTCTAAGGGCCCCCTGGTTTTCACGAAAGCCCGCTGCAAGGTAGGAACTTGCTGCGGCAAGAGACCCCCAGGTCGCTACTACTGACACAGTTTGCTTGCCAGCAGGGAAGTACAGGAAGATATAGGGTCAGCACAAAGTAAGTAGCCAATTATTGGCACGCTGGCCCATGATAGAGCTTCCCCCGTGAGGAGATTGACCACAAATTCCACCTTGGAGTGTTCTGTGGGAAACTGGTTAGCCATGAGTTTCATTTTCATCGCATGGTGCACTGTGTAATGAAACCCCTACAGGCTTTAGGGTTGCTGTCATACTTGGTCGTCAAGGAGAGATGCAGCTTGGCACTGACAGATGCCACAGGAACAACAAGTGGAGGCATAACAGCTAATGCTGAAGGTGGTTGCTGAACAGCAAAGAGTTGGTGCATCAGGGTGGACAGCTGATTAATTTGTTGCACCTGCTGGGCAATCTGTTGGGACTGCTGGGCAACCACTGTCATGATGTCATGAACATACTCCAAGGACAACACTGTGGGATCCATGGTCAGATCTAACTGTTGGTGTGGACTGTAAAGACCACAAGCGCAACTTTCTTGCAATGGCAGCTGAGGTGTAGCGAGGTATAGAATTATAAGTCAGACTCATGGTCTGGGACAAACAGGAAGGTAGGGGCAGGCAGCAGGTAGAATGCGGTCAGAGGGCAGAGGCAGAGGTCAAAATACATAGTAAGACAGGAACACTAATAAACACTTTCTCTCTAGCTCAAGGCACTGTAGATCCAGCAGGACGTGTAGTTACTAAAAACCAGAGTCACTTGGCCCTTTAATTGTTACAGAGCTGGCATGTGTGCACCCTTGAGCATCGGAGAATGCCCCTCATCAGGAAAGGCAGGAGATGAGCAGGGAAGCAGGGGCATGGAGGGGTGAATGTTGTTCTGAAGCATGAGTGGGCCCGCTGTACAGGCCGCCACACCACCCGCACCCAGTAAAGACACTGCAGGAGGGGAATGGGTGCATCCACGAAACAAAAATTGGACTGATTGGTACCACCGCTTGAGGCATAACTCCAGCTTGTAGTATGAAAAAAAGTAAATGTATGTTACCCTCAAAATAACTCTACACACAGCAATCAATGTCTAAACCGCTGGCAACAAAGTGAGTACACCCCTAAGTGAAAATGGTCAAAGTGTGCCGAATTCACCATTTTCCCTTCATAGTGTTGTTTGACTCATTAACCCCTTACCGACATTTGTCGTACTCATATGGCAATGTCGGGTAGGGGTTCCCGCAAATTGCCGTATGAGTACGTCAAGGGGATCTTGCGCGCACACAGGCGGAGCGCGCAAGATCGCGGCATGGAACCGGCGGTATATTACCGCTGGCATCATGCCGCATACCCCACGGCCAGAGTGAGCTCCGGCTGCTGGGGATTAACCCCCGGATGTCGCGACATCATGGTCGCGACATCGCAGCTGTGGGCGGCAGGAGTGAGCTCCTGCCACCCGTGATCACGGCGCAGTAACAGCGCTTCAGCGCCGGTACTTTGGGCTCCTAACCCGGACAGCCCGGGGCGCTGAATGACAGCATCCGGGTTGTCTGGTGACGTCCACGATGCCCACAATGCATTGTGGGCAGCGTGACAGACAGTTGTCATGGAGACCACATAAAGCTTATAAGCTGTATGCCCGATCTCCTATTGCATGAACGATCTGACGATCGTTCATGCAATTCCCCCCTGAGGAAAAGTGTAAAAGTGTGAAAAAGTAAAAAAAAAGTGTAAAAAAGTAAAACACAAACACAAAAAATAAAATAAAACACGTACAATCGCCCTTTTCCCCTTTACAAACGCCAATCGCCCCAAAAAAGATCAAAATAAATAAAGTACCCATATTTTGGTTATCGCCGCGTGGGGTAACGACCCACCCTATAAATCTGTCATGTTAATTAACCCTACGGTGAAAAGCCGTAAAAAAAAAAAAACCAAAAAACAGTTACAGAATTGCGATTTTTGTTCATTGTGCAGCACATAAAATGGAGTAAAAAGTCATCAAAAACTCATATCAACATAAAAGTGATGCCAATTAAAACGTCAGTTCATCTTGCAAAAAAAAGTCCTTACACAGATCTGTATACGGAAAAATGAAAAGTTCTGGCTATTAGAAGATAGCGATGCATAAATATTGTTTTACACAATAAAAACACTTTTTTTTCAAAAAAATTGTGCTTTCAAATAAAAAACTACATAAATTGGGTATCACTGTAATCGTCTCAACCCACAAGTAAAAAATAACTTGTCACGGATACTGCACGGTGAACGCTATTAAAAATAAAAATAAAAAACACTGCTAAAGGGTTCAAGTATTTTCTTCACCCTGCCTTCCAAAAAAACGGATTAAAAGCGATCATAAAGTCTTGCCCCCCAAAAATGGTTACCAATAAAACGTCAACTCATCCCGAAAAAAACCCCCTTTAACAGCTCCAAAACAGAAAAAAAAAAAAAATTAGGCTCTAGACCGTGATAAGCAAAAAGTTTTTCCTTTTCAAATAAAAAGTGTTTTTATTGGTAAAAAAGCAGAAAAAACTTTAAAAAAATATAAAAAAAAAATATAAGGGGACATTAAAAAATTAAAATAAAATATAAAGGACGGGTGCTGATTTAATTACGACATTTGTGGCCGTGATGGGAGGACGAGGAGTAAGACTCTGATCAGGGTTCATTTAAACCCCTGAAAAACAAATTGGGTTTCGCTGTTGTTTCTAGATTTACAGGGCCCCACCCCGCGATACAGGGGCCTGAGGGCCTGCAACGACGACCGCGGATGCTGTTGTCGCCAGCACTGGAAGGAGCCCTTCTTCATATCACGTTCATTCCCACCCCCATCTTTGCTCGTTACCACCTTAATTTCCCCCATTTCAAAGAAAAAATTTGGCGGTATGGAAAATTTTTTTAAATTCTTTTTAAAGACGGCAAATCACAGCTAAATTCCAAACCCCTAAATCAAAAAAAATTTTGGATTAAATTTAACTGCAAAAACTCTATCAACAAACTGGCCCGGGGCCCCCAAATGAAAAACACGTATCTGAAAAGTATCGGAATAAAAAAAGGTATTTTTTGGCACCCATCAAATTCACCTGTGTGACTACAAAAATTGCTGGGTTCAAATTTAACTGCAAAGTAGTTATCAACAAAGCTTGATGACCAAAAATAAAAAAAACACCTGTCTGAAAAGTATACAGATAATAAAGGTTTTTTGGCACCTATAAATTTACTGTGGGACTACAAAATTGTGTATTCAAATTTAACTGCAAATAGCTTTCAACAAAAACTTGGGCGACCAAAAATGAAAAAAAACCTGTCGAAATGTATCGGATAATTAAAAGGGATTTTTTGCCCACCTATCAGTACACCTGTGGGATACAAATTCTGGTTCAAAAATTTAACTGCAAGTTGCTCTATAAAAAAACTTACCTGCCCAAAGTGGTAAAAAAACACGTATTTAAAAGTATACGGGATAAAAAAAGTTATTTTTTGGCACCCATCAATTCACCTGTGGTGACTACAAAAAATTTCTGGATTAATTTAACTGCAAAGTGAAATTTTCAAACAAACTTTATGATTAAAGTGAAAAAAAAAAACCTGTCGAAATGTATACGGATAAAAAAGGTTTTTTTGGCACCCTTTAATTCATGTTTGGGACTACAAAATTGTTGTATTCAAATTTTAAATCAAAATAGCTTATCCAAAGCTTGACTGACCCAAAAAAAAAAAAACACCTGTCTAAAAAGATAAGGAAAATAAAAGGTATTTTTGGCTCCCATCAGTACACCTGTGGTGACTACAAAGTTTTGGATTCAAATTTAACTGCAAGGTGGTCTATCAAAAAAAGTGGCCGCGCCCCGTGAAAAAAACACGTATTGAAAAAGTATACAGAATAATAAAAGGGTTTTTTTTTCACCTATCAATTACCTATGGTGACTCAAAATTCCCGATTCAAATTTAACTGAAGGTGGCTCTATCAAAACAGTGGCCTGCGCCCCAATGAAAAAAAAACATATCTGAAATGATACGGGATAATAAAAGGTTTTTTTTTGGCACCTTCAATACACCTGTGGTGATAAAAATTTCTGGATTCAAATTTAACTCAAGGGGCTTATCAACAAAGGGACTGGGCAAAATTAAAAAAGAAAAACCTAAGTATCTGAAATTGATACGATAATAAAAATGGGTTTGCACCTAACAAATAGACCCCAGTTACTAGAAAAGATCTGTATCCCAATAAAGCAAAAGCAATGTCTAAACAAATTTTGGTGTACATATCCCGTATCCTTTATGAGCTTGTCTGTTTTCGCCCCCCCCCCCCCACCTCCCGGTCCCTCCCGTGACTTTACGCGTAATGCTCCCTTTAAAATTTTTTTTGCCCAAAAACCTAAAATCTGCAAATCTCTGATTAACAACTTCTAAGGTCACAGAAAAAATAGGCTGTCCCCTTTTGAAAAAATAGAATAATTTTGCTGAGGTTTGTGAGCTGTTTGGGCAGAGGCAGACGACGCCTTTGGA